>JADDOH010004040.1:0-22860 GCA_016648135.1 Agrypnia vestita | reverse complement strand
TCTAAAAATCTACGCGTGCGAAGCCGCGCGGGCACAGCTAGTATTTCTTTAAAATGTATGTATTTAAACTATCTAAATATGAACAAATCATATTCTTTCTATAATGATTGTTCTTTTTACAAATACAGAACATACATGAATATATCTACAATTAAAATTAGGTATGCAGTTAGCATCTACATACATATACCTTCGATTTTGATTGATGTTGCATTGACTTAATCAATTTAAAAATTATCACATACTGTTTTAATTTATCATTACCTTTTATTGTTTTTATTATGATTGATTGGTCTGTCTGTTACTTACTCTTAAATGGTTCATTTTTTTTTAAAATAGGGATGCAAATACGGAATGCGTTTCGCATCAATATTCTTACTGTTCTCAACATAAGCTAAACGCTTGTGTTACGAGAATAGGAATAACTTGATGATGTCCTGGAATGGGGCTTGAACCATCGACCATCAGATCACTAGGCGAGCGTCATGATCATTACCAACAAGCTACTCAAAGTCATCGATTCAGTACACAAACAACAGGTAGATACCAACTTCTAAAATGTCTAGTGGTTGAGACAGTGCCTAGTGATCCGGTGGTCGTGAGTTCAAACCTCATTCCAGACCAGCAAGTTAGTACTGCTTTTCATGGTACAGGCATTTAGTTCAGTTTGAAAATAGGAATAACATTGATTTGACAAGTATTCCGTGTATTTAATACAACTAAAGACCCTTGGTTATATTATCAGATTTTAAAATAAATAAATCAGTTGATATTTTAATCATACTGGTTAAATTTTCTGCATTTACCTTATTCGTTTTAGTGTCATCAATCTTGTGTTGGGAGTTGAATTGTCCTTCTTTTCCTTGAGCCTTGTTATCTAAACTTTCGTTCTCGTGTCCTCCCTTGAAGGATGCTGCTGATTTTTCACCAAAGGCCCCTTCGTTTTGTTTTAAGTTCTTCCTGTCAGCTTCGTCATGTGCCTCATCATAGAATGTCTCAGTCTTCTCCTCTTCATCCTTCCGGCTTGAGCTCTTGAAGCCCTTAGTAACGTGACCCTTCTTATGGCTCTTTTGGGCGTTCTCAGACTCGCCGTTTTTGCCTGAAAATTAACAATTTTTGTCAGTAAATTTTTATAATGATAATGAATGGTATATTTTTTTTTTTACATTCGAGCAAAATAAATATGTTTGACAAATAGAACTCAAAATACATTTTAGTTTGAATGATTTCAATTAATTAAATAATATACAGAGTATATCATATTCTAAAAAATTCTATATTCAATTTTTGCAAGGCCAAAAAATCAATATAAGTTGCTTTATTGATAGTTCAACTTTTTGCAAAAAATAAGTCAGAAATATTGGAAAAATGTAAACTTTGATATTGCTTATCTCCATAACTATTGATATTAAGTCATGTTTGCTTGATCATTTTCAAATCATAAAGCCAGGAATCCGCCTGTAAAGTTTTTGCTGCTACATATGAAACGCCCTGAATAGAATTGCAATTGATAGAGAATGATATATCACCAAGAGCGAAATGTGAAATCTCTGATATTAGGAGCGAAAATACTCAAAATATCAGAGATTTCAGAGGTGATGTCTGTGTTCAGATTTGATCGAATGCGGTTTCAAAAAATAAGGAATTTGCATGTTTGTGTGCTAGATCAGGCGTTCGATCTGCTTCCTGGGGTACCAGAAAGTGAATCCTATGATGCGACATGTAAGTATTCCAGTTAGAGATCTCTTATTTTCCGTATTATCCCAGTTTTATCCTAATAACCACGGCTAAAAAACGGCAATATGAAATTATATTATTTTTATATTAAACCTTTGTACGCGAAATAATCCATCTAATTTATATATTCGCATAGTTTTTTTCGATTACCGCCGCCAATTAAGAATAAAAAATGTGTGCCAAATAATATACAGAAAACATCGTTTTCCCGCTATTTACACCGAAAAGTCAGTCTCATTTCATCTCCATACATTCCCATACAAATATTTCACTCAATTTGCGCGGATGAATTTTTTTCAGTTTCCGGATTATACACTGAATCATTTAGAAAATTCATTACGTTTACTCTACATTCATTGAAATTTACGAGCGAAATGATGAATGTTACTTTTTCTTTCCAAAAAATCAACACGCCAACATTAGATGAATTTTCAACGCGGCAGTTACGATCTTTTGTGCATGGTTACAAATTAATTTAATAATGAAGTAACGTAAAAACGGGCACACTAATTACTGAATGTAAACGTTTTCAATGCATGAATAATGCCCCTTTTCAGTAATTGCACTCATTTTACCATCACAAGTCCCCGTGAAAGTCGTAATGGCGCGGCGGCGGTTTTCGCTCGCGTCTTGGCGCGATCTAAATTACAGCCCCCGCGATGTGTTGACTTATGCGTCGTTTTTTTTTAAAAGTATTTCGTTAGTTTTTATTGTTAAATCGCATTTCATTTTGTTTTACGCACCTTCTTGAAATTTTTTTTTCTAAAATCATTTTAAAATGCTTTATGATATTAAATTAGAATGCATTTAGCGGCCGAGTTTAGAGCATCCGCCATTTTTTTCTAACATAGGACAGAATTGAAGATATGGGCGCAAAAAAATTTTATTGGCCTCTAAAATTTAACGGTTTATAAAGAGAATAAGGTCGCAAACGTTGACCTGAACCAAGTAGAGGATTGGAGGCCAACTGATATATATGATGAACTGATACAATCCAAACCACATTTACAACTCAGATGAAGTAGTATTTTTTTTTTTTTAGCAATAGCAACAGAAAAAAAATAGTAAATAGGTAAACAGTATTCTTAAACATGTAAATTTATGAAAGTAAATATGGTATCAAATTATTTTAAGCATTAATTGTTTTTACTTTCATCGAAAGCCCATTTTTGTACTTATCCAATTTTAATTTCCTCACTTTTACATTTTCCTCAGTTCTACACCGTTTTTTGCTGTCCTCTGTAGAAGTGTAAAACTGGGGTTTTAATGTAATTTAAAAAAGTATCTACATCAATACGGTTCAGCTAAATGTAGTGGAGTAGATAGTAAAGAAAAATAGTAATATTTTAGAATGCCAATGTAAAGTAAGGAAAAAAGTACATTTAAAAAAAAAAACATTCATTAGCATTTAAAAACTTGTGTCGATATCCTTGATAATGAGTGTTTACAGGCGGTCTAATACCTCAGTTATTTGTGTATTTCCGTCCAACATGATTATTTATAGAACTTGAATTGAATTGAACGTTGATTACCTACCGGATCAATTAATTCGGTGGTAAAGTGGCGCCAGTCTTTATTCGAAAACTGTCTTCTGTTTTTGATTTTGTCAAATTTCTCATTGATGATTAGATTAGACGTTGATTACCTACCGATGCCTCATTTATAGGAATCATTGAATCATCACTTATTTACAGGAATGCGCTAACGAATGTAAAACATATTATTATGTGTCAACTAGGTAATGTTAGAACGCCAGAATTTAACCCAAAATCATTATTTTTTTAAAAACATTAATTTAAAAAGATTACCTATATTAACATTATTTTAAATTTTCAAAGCAAACACTTTGTAGCTTAACATAGTAATTTAAATAAAAAAAAAAATTTGTTTTAAGCCACTTTATTGATGTAATATACAATGTCTACCAGTTTCGATTGCACCCAATATTCTTTAGGACAGAGTATAATACTCGTATAAGCAACCTAAATACGGATATTCATATTACATAGATGTTTAGTAATTAGATAGAGCTCTATCTAATTACTATACTTCTATGTAATGTGAATGTATGTACGTAGGTTAGCTTAGACATATTATACTGTACTGAAGAAGGTTGGGTGCCAACCGAAACCGGTAGATTATATCAAGAAAGTGGCTTAAAGCAAAATATATATATTTATTTAAAATTTCATATTTTCAAAACATTATGAATTTTTTTAATTGATTAGATTTTTTCTTAAACCCACCTGTTTTATCAAATGTTTGTGCTCCCTGATAGCTCTTTCCATCTCCGATCTCTTTCTTGTTGGCAGTCTCGTCCTTGTAGAACCCTGAATCTGCTTTAGCGTTGCTCAGTTCGGCCGCACCTTGGTTGAATCCCTGGGCCCCCTGATTGGCTGAACTCCCGGCTTTTGCTTCTACTTTCTCGAGATTCTCATCCCCAGCATTCTTGTTCGCCGATTCGTATCGGTTGTTGTCAACGTATCCTCCTCCGATTTGTCCGCCCTGCACTCCGCCGTATCCGCCCCCGCCGCCTGTGATGAAAGGCCTTTGAATGTATCCTCCTCCTACACCTCCTCCCAAGCCCCCTCCTACACCTACCCCTAAACCTCCCCCTGAACCTCCTCCTATACCTCCTCCTAAACCTCCCCCTAAACCTCCTCCCAAGCCTCCTCCTAATCCTCCTCCCAATCCCCCCCCTAAACCTCCGGAATAGTATTGTTGTCCTTGTTGGCCGTTATATCCGCTTCCTAGCCCGCTGCTGTATCCGCTCGAGTATCCGTTGAATCCATTGCCGAGTCCGAAACCGCCTCCCTGCGCGGAGTACCCCAAGTTGCCGAACTGACCACCGATGCCCGAGTATCCTCCGCCGCCCCCGGAGATCTGGCCCGGGCCTCCGAGGTCGTAGGACCCGAAGTTGGCCGACTCGGCGGTTTCGTACTCGGCAGGGTTGTATCCGCCCTCCTCCAGCTCGTATTCCCCGGTGTACGGTGTGTGGGATGCCGCGGCTCTCAACGTCTCCCCCGATCGTTCGTAGCGGTAGTTGAAATTTTTGGGATGACCACCGACGGGGTAAACAGCTTTAGAAAGAGCCACTCCGAGAATAGCGGAAAAAGAGATCACTCTCAAACACACTGAACTTTTCCCGATTTTGGCCATTTCGATAGTTTGACGCCGAATAATACAAATGTATAAAAGGATATTATTCGGAACCCTGCAGAATGATACTGATGCTTGAGCAACAGTGTCTATCAATTTTATAGGAAAACCAATAGTTTGTGACAATCGATTCTCGGTCGGATAGGTTTGTCGTTCCACATTTTTTAATGTTCTTAGTCATTTATTTAATAGTTCTGAATCTATAAAACAGCACTACGCGAAGTAAGTAAAAGAGATTCCTGCAATTTCAATTGAAACGATATGCTTGATTAGTAAAACAATAGGGCTTACCGTGTAACCTTGAAGTTTAATGCGGGCATTAGAGACATTATGAAATTATCTTTTACCGCAACATGAATTTAGTGGAAAAATTAAAGGGAAGTGCTAATTGGCGCTTAATCGTTTTAGGCAGTAGCCGGACGCGCAACGGAATAAGAACAAATGTTAAAATATACGATTTGACTTTTGTAGGTATTTCATTGCTCTTAATCTCGCATCGGGAATTTTCCGAATTTTGGAGACTGCTGACTCAATCCCTTCGACTCCGAATCGCAGAATATGGCGCACGCGGGTCTGGTCCATTATCCAATCATCTGATCAAAATTTACAATACATTAAATCCGTTTCTAACCTTCCTGATGTGCCACTCATGCAACGATTGCAATGCAAGATTTATGAAAGTATATAGTTTTCGACATTTTTTACGACTCAAATATGTGGCATCTAGATGTAAAAACCCAGTATCTATATGGATAGTGGCGCTAATAGTTAACCGTCATTATCACTCAGTTATTAAACAAGTTTAGAGATGTGAAGGTGAGATTTGAATCTTATAATAAATCTTATAATAAATGTGTGAATCAAGACATACATATAATATAAAATAAAAGTCATTTAAGGAGGGCTAATACAAACGTTTTATGACAACTGTCTCCTGATAAAGTTTAAGTAGTGCCTATTGTTCACGTAGGTATATCAACAACGCGATTTGTTGTATGTCACACAATGCTCTATCGATTTGGACTTTCTCCTTCTTTCTAAATCTCACAATCGAATTTTGGTATTTTTGTTTGTTTTATCGTACATTTTTCACGGAGCTTGGCGTAGGAGATACAGAAAACAATACAGGTATATCGCTCTTTGTACTGTTTGTACTGTAAATTCTAAGGATATTAGTCGTGACCGACGCCCACAGGGCACTAGGCCTAACAATCGAACACCGCAGAATATGGTTTTTAAAGCTTATCATTGATTACATCTTAAGTTTTTGAATGAATGAACGAGTTGTATTTGTCAAGTAACCTCATTTCCGAGCAAACAGGACAAAAAATCATTCCAAATGTCGTCTTCGAACCGCGCATTAATTGTGTTATTTATCTGTTAAAAAAGTGTTATGTTTAAATAAGAAGTGTTAAATTACGTATTTTTATATTTTTGATATACATACTTCGAACGAAAATATTGAAACACAATATCTTTAGTGTTATTGCTTCCACGGTTTTATTCGATAAACATGTGCATACATTTCTGACAGTAAATTTCGTCACTTACTTTCATAATTAATTAATAAGTAATTATTATCCAAGTAATTACTGAAATATAAGTAATTATTGAAGTCTGCATATTGAAAAACCAGAAACTGCAACTTCTTAGCGATTATTGTTGATTTTTACATGAATATAACCAGCACAAAAAAGTGTAAAAAACAGCAATCGTGCACGAAATTGCGCGGCATACGACCAGTTAACCCGAAGGACAAGAACGGTGACGAATTTGAATGTATCGACTATCGAGGTACCTCATTGTTTGAAACTTACTTAATACTACTTTTAATAAATAATTTCTGTCCCCCCTTCCCCTCCCTCTAACCGCAGCACGATCAGTTTGAATTTTGAACCGAAACGGTACAGTTTTGCGCCGTTGTACAAACCTTGAGGCTCGTTAAACATATACATATCATTTGCATTGCGAGTGCCGGCGAACGAAGTGATACACACCCTATACAGTCCACCTACGGAAGCAACGGGAGATTGACAAGCGAATGAAACGGCGAGTCCCATGTTTCTGTTCCCTGTTTCCTGACGCTTAGTCGTGTTTCTAAGGGCCGGTTGTTTCAAGTTGGATTAAAATAAGCGATCTTTTAAAGCATAGATTTTTACGTTCTCCACCAATCAGACGATCCGTTTTCGTAAAAATCTATGCTTTAATCGACGGCTTACTTTGATCGAACTTGAAACAACCGGGCCTAACACTCTCTTTTGGCTCGCTCTCTGCTGCTGGTACACCAGTTGATAACCACTACTAGGGATGGGTTAATGAAAAAAATATATCGATATTTTTAAAAAGTATCGAAAATAATCGAAATATTATATCGAGAAAAATATATCAATATATCGATATTTTTCGATATTATTTTTTCCAAAAATGTAACAAAAGTAAGGGAAGAAAGTTTTTGGTGACCAAAAAAGAAATATATCAATTTTGGCGGGCAAAAAAATATCGGTGAACAAACAGAAAATATATATCGAAAAAGATACTATAGTATTTGATATTCCAAAAAAATATGATAAATATCGATGTTTTTCAAAAAAAATATCGATATATTGATATATCGATATTTTTTACCCATCCCTAACCACTACTCTAGTACCTGATTGGGAAGGGAGGGGGGGCTAATATGCTTACACATCAAAAATATTGTTAATAAAGACGCAAAATTTTATGAAACAATTATAATTTAATTTAAAATATTCCCGATTTGACCCTGCTTACAAAATGTTTACCTACTTATTAATCTGAAAATAAGTCATTTTATCGCAAGATTTTTTTCCTGCTTTATTGATATAAAATTTTCCATTCCAAGTAATGGAAATGTTTTGTTTTATGTTTCAAAGATTTTTTTACCGTGGCACAGACAAGGTATATAAATTATCTAAAAATTTAATGTTTTTTTAAAATTATAATTCAGAAAAAATCTATATTATTATTTTTTAGTTCTTAAAGTTTTGCTTGATATAAAATAGCAAGGTGCAGATACGTAATGTACCTATATTAAATTTAATTTCGTTCAATAAAAAATTAACAAAAGAAAAGTATTCAGTCAAGCCAAGATAAAGACTCATTATTTAGAATTGGATTCACCTTCTCTTGTGATTGCGTTTATCAACTAAAGTCGGCATCCACCTTGAGCAAAGGACACCTTCGTGTTTTAAAAAAATCGACGCGGTAATTTTTCGTTTCAAAGTGCATGGTTTGATAGCATGAGAATCTTTTGAGGGTTTTTTTTTTGTTGAATTCGACTTTTTTTTCAAAATTGTTATACTTTATACTTGAGATACCTACAGCACTAGAGTAGATAAAGCGCCACCGCTTCAGTCGGAAGTGGCGGATGTAGATGACAAAATAATTTTGTCCGTTGATGATCAGCGACATCAGTTGTGATAATACTACAGTGGGACCCAAAACATAGCCAGAGAGGTCGAAGGCATACTGCGGAATAACTCGGAAAACTATAGATGGGTTATTTGGAAAACATTAATAACCTCGCAGGATTATATACCTGCCTTGATTATGAGTCTAAAATGTTCAAGGTATTATGACCTAATAATATCAGTAGTTATGGAGATATGCGACATCAAATATTGCATTTTTTTTCAATATTTCTGTTTTACTCTTTGTAAAACGTTGGACTATCATTACAGTAACTTATATCAAATAGGAAAAATTCATTCCCTTTAATACAAGTCAAATAAAATAATAAAAACCTTCGAATTCCAATTGGAAAACATTCCTATTGGAAAATTTTCAAGGTTTTTATCATTTTATTTAACTTGTATCGAAAGGAAGGAATTTTTTTAATCGATGTAATCGATATACTGTAATGATAATCCAACGTTTTACAAAACATAATTCAGAAATATTGAAAAAAAATGCAAACTTTGATGTCGCATATCTCCATAACTATTGAAATTAGGTTATGTAGCTTGAACATTTTCGACTCATAATCATGACAGGAACATAATCCTGCGAGGTTGTTTATGTTTTCCAAATAACCCTGTATAGGAAGACGATGATTTAAATACAGAGAAGATGAAGATATGTAATTCTTCTTCATTTTTCTTTTACCGTTTACTTAGGGTCGGCTTTTCTATTAATGCACCTAGAAGGTCTGTTAACTTAGATGGGCGTTTTTCATTTTTTATTCAATATTTGACGACCAGTTTGCCCGAAATCTTATTCATGGCCAGTATTTTTAATGCAGTTTTGACTTTTGACGATACGGTCTTCTCATCACATGACCGTCATCGACACATCACATCATCTCAGCCTGGCTTCTCCCAACTTTTCCTCAAAACTTTCCCTGATATATTAATTCCGAACTCTATCCAGAATTTTGAGGTCATGCATCATTATGAATTGTAATTCGTAAAACATCATTTAGCTTCATGATAAATGACGCGTTTAATGAAGCATTAAACTCGTCATCGTGACTTTACGGTCCGCGATCCGCAAGATTCGTATTGCCGACTATCTCAAAAGACAGAATATTGTTTTGAGATTGTCGGACACTGAATACGAATAATGGTAGGTACACTCGTAGAAATTAGAGTCACAATCTCCTCAAATCCTTAAGTGAAATGTACTTCTTCACGTAAATTTAAGGAGCTTATTTTTATCCGCAAATTAGAATTACGTTAGATCAAAACGAACGTATTAAAGTTGAAAGGTAATATATGTAAATATTGCATTAGTGTAAAATAAACCAATTGATTGAACCCTACATTGACCTCTCAAAGTAAAATTGTTTATATTGTTGTCATGATACATACATACATTTTCCTGATGAAAAATGTTTATGTCAACTTTCCAATTAAAAAGAAATGCATATTAGAAAAATAGAAATAATTTTAAAAAATACTAAAAACAGGCAGTTAAAGAATGTTGAACGTTGAAAATGTAATGACGTATGAAACTTTCAAACATAAATACAAATATTTGATTCGTTTGTCCAAATGATTATATTTTTCTAACGTTTCCACATTTATTTTTGATGAACGGATAGCTCAAAATAAAATAAATATTCTACATTTTATTTAAAACTTGATGGTTTCACGCCCAGTTGTGACGGATTCTTGAATTCCATCGAATAATTCATCATCAGTTATAATATAATAAGTATATGCGGTCTAAATGAACTGATGCATCGCTCTAGCCTTATTTGACGATCGTAAGTGAACGCACCGTAGAGCGGTCAATTATATAAATACAAGTATTATTCAATATCAAGGAAAATTGACTTTACAAGATTGATTCTTCAAAAGCTTTTCACTGATTTTCCTTGCCATTGTAGTAACACAATTATTATTATCCTAAAATATCATAAATCCTTAAAAATATAATGAACGTTTTTATTATCCGTTCTCGAGAGAACTCCAATAAATTGGGTAGTATTCGTGTATAATATCGAAATAAATTTCGAATTAATGACTTATTCTTTCTATTGCGCAGGCGGGCTTATAATTTTCCTGTCTGAAGCGATGGAGCATGCGCGGGAAATTCCGATGGACCGAATTTATTCAATACTGAATTATGTTGTCAAATAAAAGAAAAAAACCTTTAAAACATTTATTAGTTTGAATTCACAACAACAAATGGCGTGTCTTTTTATAATTTATAATTTTCAAATACCTAGTTTTATTTATAGACCATGTCGAATTTTCGTCTTACGCTTTTATGCATCTGTATCTATGAGACGCACTAATTATCATTACATCACAGCTAAGTGGTGTCGTAAGAATAATTAACGAATTGGAAGGCCAGATTCATAATGCGTTATCTCCGGGCGACCGACAATCTACCGGCACGGCGCGGCGGAACCTTTTGAGGCAGGTACTCGCGGGCGCCTGCGCGCTGTCTCGCCGTATTTTCCGTAGCGTGTGTAGACACAAAGCTTAACGAGGCGACCAAGGGCGAGGGTGTTTTCGCGAACAGGATCGCCTTTTTCAGTGTACTCAATTTTCCTTCCACGCGAGACGATCCTGGTTAGGGAGTGTCGGAGGTCGGAAAGAAGCCGTCACTCGTATATCTAGGATTATCCATTTTCCGAGAAACGATATCAAAGTCAACAAATAACGTTGAAAATCGATTCAATACACTATAATTAGTGTCTTTACATTCCACATTTTTGACAGGAAAAGATTATTTTAATTTTCCGGGAATAATAATACGTAATACTTAGTATTATACAAACAGTGCTGTGATCCATTAAACTTTAAATTCGTTGATATTCTTTTCGTATTTTACTAAAACAACAACTCAATGATGTCATTCGACCACGAAGAGGTGCGGGATGAGTAAGTATCGCTTTCATTAAATTTTTTAATTTAATCCACTTTTTTGACAGTTTATGTACATTTTTATCAAAAAATATTTAAAGTATTTATGAACAAATCCTTCAATTAAAACTTTATTATTTTTACTATCGTAGGCACCTGTTGGTAAACTACTATTAAGGGAACCAATATTTACTTAACTACTATATTTATGTGTTTTGCTGTGCGTAATATATTTAAATGTTTTTTGAAGTATATTTATATAAGTGTTCGAATGTGTGTTTATACTATCTATTATACACAACCGAAGAAAAATCATGAAATTTTATTTTTTAGTATTTGTGGCATTTATTTGCCTACACCATCATTAGAGTTTTTTATTAGTTTATTTGTAACCAATATCACGTTTTATATATTTATGTGTATATATAATAAATACAACGCTAATAAAAACAATATTTTTTTTAGTGTTTGACGTCAATCGTCAATAATTCTCCTCAATCTTACATTTAGTTTAGAAATTCTCAAATTTTTCTTATGAAAATTTAACTGATTTAATTTTTACGTTTTTCTAGGAATTATTACCTTTTTGACACACACATGTCTATATATAATGATCATCTAAAAATGTATTTTCATGCTGCTTAAACATTTTTATTTTATTTAAAAAATGATTTGTGCGTCGTCTGCTTCAGAGACAATCAGACAGATAGTTTTCAATCCACATCGGGTAATTTAAATTAGGCGCTGTAAACGTAGTCTTAAATTACTAAACACAAAGACAATTGGGTTATTCGTCGTCATATTTACAATCTGTAATTCTAGTTTTTGAGAAAATTGTTCCGAAAGTTTTTTTTTCATAAATATTACCTTATATTAAAGATCAACGTACTCGGGTGTACGCATATACTTCACATACCTACCTATATTCCGCACGTTTCGTAAATAAGTTTAAATTAATAAAATGTTGTTTTGTTTTTTTTTTTATAAATAATTACAATTATTTGCAGAATATTGAAAACAGAAACACAAATGTTATTAAATAAATTTTAAACATTAAATATTGTTGAATAATATTTATTTTTCAATTTTGTATGTATCCTCGATTATATTATTTACATTTTGCGACAGACAATTTGTAACAACGTTAATATAACAAATAATATTATTAAGGGATTAATCTAGAAATAACTGTCAATAATAATTATGTAGATACATAATCATTAGTGAAATATTTTTCAGACCTATTGAATTTTGTCTGCATTCCATTTCTTATCTTCCCATAAGTTTACGATAATTTAGTCTGATTGAATCGAAGATTAATATTTTTTACATTTTTTCACCGGTGAAATTGCTCGTGTCGCTATGCACACTCTTGATTACGTTCGTGCATGTGTACCTATGTACACAACCTATGTAGGTATCGGTAAATTTGTAGTTGTAATTCACATATGTTATGACGTTCATTGAGTTGTTAAAATTGTTCAAAAGTTTTCGCGATTTCCCGTTGTATTCTTGTAATGATTTATTGCATTTAATAATAGAATTAAATATTTTGTTTTTACTCCCTTTATTTTAACTCGTAGCGTCTGCTTGTCTGACGAAAAAACTTTGGATCGATTTTTAACCCTTTTCCCGTGATCCAATCGAGCTGAAACTTTGCAGGCAAACTGGCAGCGACGATAAAAATGATCTAACAAATTTTCGTTTAAAAAAATTAAATTATTATAGTATAATTTTGGATTTTTCGAAATTTACATACAAATGAGAAAGGAGCCCGACGCGTAGAGAAGGTGCGAACCCTGTTTCACCTAGTCTGACTCGAGCCATGAGTCCGATCTGTCGGCTATATGTTGATAGAATATCAAATTGGAAACAATACAAAAGAGAAAGCGAGTATAATAAAAACTTGGTTTTTATGGGTTAGTTTTTTGGGCCCTTTTCAGGGCCGCCTGTGGAAATCGCTCCACCCATTCGATCCGCGCGCACTCTCGAGAGAACTGGCGCGCCGGCGTTTTTCATCTTAGGCTCTTTTCAGGTCCACCTAATGGAACCTGTCTGACACAACCTAAGTACAGACATTTACATTACGTAGAAGTTTAGGAATTAGATATATACAGAGAAAGCATATCAGAAAGGGACAGAGTATCAGCTACGGGGGTGGGAAGAAAGGGTAGAAATATATAACCTATCATATATATAAATCAATAAATATTCAAACTCTAAATAGTCAAATTATAAAATAAATTGATTGTTTTGAAGTTATTAACAAATTGTCAAAAAGTTTCTGATTGGTTAAATTCATTAATTCCAAACCTGGTAAACTTAATAACATCATAATTGACGGCTTTACAATGTTATACAATAACCATCAAGATACCGAAATAGCAATGATTGCTATTTTCAGTTTTTTCTCGCGAATACCATATAAGTAATTTATTTCATGAAACCAGCGCTAAGCTTAATTTTAGGAACAGGAACAGTAACAGTAAGAATATTGCTGCTTATCTTCCAAATCACTGCGATGTTAAATGTTTTTACTTTATTTAAAAATATATGAAAAATTATAATTAGAATTAAGTCAGTCAGGGCGATACTTAGATGATTGTAAGGTTAACATACGCCTTAAAAGTGTTATTTTGTTAAAATAAAACACAAATCACTTTGCATTCACCACTTTATTAGATTATACAATCTACATGTTTCGAGAACAATGTTTTTTGCTTCAGGATTTTCGGTGTACGAAAATTGAAAAAGATAAACTATACAAGTGTGTTACGGCGAAGGGTTGGCGAGGAGAGGGGAGGGGTCGGAGTTGTTAATTATGGAATGTAATCATAAGGGATGGAATCTTAAGTGGAAAAATATTCAAAAGTGGGTTGTGCACAATTTTAGTCTGGTTATTTATTATATTTGAATTAATATTAATTTTTTTCTAATTTCGAGTATTTCTAGATTATTTGTGGGATCTTATAACTAATATGTAAAAATTTTAAACCTGTATTAATATTAAATGTATGATCATATTCTATTAAATGTATTGCATAATCAGACTCAACATTGCTAGTTAAAGCTTTGATGTATTCTTTAACCCCAGTTTCAAAATTTATTTTTGTTTTACCAATATAAAAATGATCACAATTGTTACAATTAAGTTTATAAATTCCTGATTTCATGATAGGATCGTCGCTGTCTTTGTTATTTAGTACGTATTTTTTAAATTTGTTACTCGTATAAAAGGCCGGCTGTATTGAGTTAGGAATATTTTTAGTTATTATTTTTGACAAACTGTTATCAAATAAAATTCTACGCCATTGTTTATTTATATCTTTTGCCTTGGGATTTGGGATAAATAGGTATATTGTTTATAAAAAAATTGTTTTATCTTTTTATTTAATAAATTATCTATTAATTTAGTACCCCCCTCCCCCTAGCTACCCTTCACCGTAACACACTTCTATAGTTTATCTTTTTCAATTTTAGTACACAGACAATCCTGAAGCAGGTAACATTGTTCTCGAAACATGTAGATTGTATAATCTAATAAAGTGGTGAAAACAAAGTGATTTGTGTTTTATTTTAACAATAATGTCACCACAAAGTTCAAACCTTTATTCAGAAGAAAAAGTATTCTTCGAACAATGTTATTTTGTAGTGAAAATTACGGGTTAAGGCGTACCTTAACCTTTGAATCATCTGACTATTGAATTCGGGCCTTTGAGCCAGCTGATAGCTTGCAATGAGGCTGCTAGATGTATTTATTGATTCTGCAGGCTCTCAGGTGATATTTAGATGAAAATATAGACATTAGTATCTGGAAGTGTTTTTAAGTTTTATTAGATTTGTTTTATAAATTTGGAATTCCATTTACCTCTCTTTTGTCTTTTGTTTAAATCGAATCATTCTTTCAACTTATTGATTTTGTCTGTAAGAATATTTGTAAAATATGTAAATTTTTCACCCATAGTTTTTCTCACTATTGTCGATTTTTATTGTTCTTAATTGATAATCCGAAGACCCAAACATAAACTACATGTTCCAAAATTGCGGTTTCACAATAAAATATGTTTTCACTAAAAAAAATAATTATTCTTTATTAAATTAAAAATAATTTATATTTCAGTACTATATGATTGAACCATTGTATTATTACAATATTGTTTTAATGCACTGCATTTAATTAAAAATAGTATTTATCTAATCGTACTGCTATCAAAAACAAATCGTGCATTTCGATATTAAAGTGCGATAATATATTTTTCAATATTATTATTTTTTGCATATATGATACGTTTGTTATCTCAATGATAAGATAATGTATTTTGTCCATTGGTAAAAATGCACTTTAACGTTACAATAACAAAAATCATAATGTAGGTACATTATATACAAATATAATGATTTTGAATTATGGGTATAGTTCTGACGCTAATATAAACATTAAAAATTTAGACCTAATTGATGTTATGTAAAGACAAAATTAATAACACATATTTTAGTTGTATATAGAGGGTCAAAAGATATCTCAGTCTATACTAATATATAAAATAATATAATTACAGAATAAAATAAAATATGCGTGTTAGGCTTAAGATGATCTGGTCATGTGGAACGTGTATGAGCGAGGAAAGGATGGTTAAGAAAATATATGGCTACAGGAATAGAAGGCGTCCGCGAAAGACCTGACACGATCAAATACTAGGTATAGGTATTTGAGGATGGCCCCTTAAAAGCCTCAACAACCGTGGAACTTGTATGAGAAGATGTATGAATGTAGCCAAAGCAAAGTGGTGTGCCTAGATAGAGGAATATGGCGTTCTATTCTCTCTAGCTACCCCTGCGGGAAACGACGTGAAAAAATCCTAACTAACGATAATAATGTTTATCCCCCATCTATCATCTCTAATGGCTACGATAAGGCTAAGAATAATTAATAATAATTAATTATAAGAATAATCATGGGAAGTTAGATTGGCTGACTGACAAAATATCAACAATATTATTGCAACATGCACAATTCATAACGTGCATATTTTCTTATATAGGTATATAGAAATATTATTTGATTTGAAATCTTCCCTCATGAGAATTATTTGCTCCGATTGTTTGAGCCAGGTTTTAAAAGAAAGCCTCCGACCCATTGTAGTGTTCAAGAACACTGTGTTTAAAAAATTTCTGCGGGATCGAATTTATACAAACATTTATAATATTATATTTATTTATTCAGTAGATACATAGGTAATAATGTTTTTTATAATAAATTAATTCTATATTATAACATTTTAAAGACATTATACTCCCCATAATATGAGCCAAAGCTCGAGCTTATGGGAGGAGTATTTTCAAGCCAAATTAGAGTACAAAAGCAGAAACCATTTAGAAGTAGTATTTTTTTTATACAAAAACCATTTGAGACATATGGGCAATGTAACAATTTACAATACATCGTTGTCCAAAATCAAGGAATTGACTTTTCGTATTTTGGAATGTTCCTTTCTTGAAATTTGTTTTGCAACAACAATGTATTGTACCATTTAACTCCCAAGTATGTATAGTGATGTTGTGCGATGGAGGTTCTTAAGGTTGGTATCTTTATTTGTCCCTTTGTTCTATGTCTATTACTTATACAGTATAAGGGTTAATTCATCTTATTTTAGCAAGAAAGTCACATTTTAAAGTCAATAATGTAGAATCAAACAAACTAATGGTGTATTTTTAAACATTAAAAATTCATGCGATTAAATAGAATTTAAATCAAATAATTGAAAGAAATTATTGGTATTTCCTATGAAAAAAGTGACAAAAGAAGTGGTGACATCATACAAAATACCCAGAAAAATCAATAGATAGATACTAAATGTTCTGGTTGTAATGTCACAAGTCATACGCAATTGTCTGCGTATCTTTGTATGGAATACTCGCTTTATGAAAAAAGTTAATTGTTTCGTTACTGGTGTCTTAGTTAATGAAAAAAGGCATTTAATCTTTTAGGTTTTGAAAACATGGAAAACGATATAACATTTATTGAAAAGTTAATAAACCTGGCTAGAGAAATTATTATAATGACGAGACTTAAAAAAAATATATTAAATCTAAGTGGAGAAGAAGGAATATTTTAGTCATTACATATCTTAAGAATTTCCTTTTTACTCCCTTTATATTAACTCGTGGCGTCTGCTTGCTTGCTTGCCGGCTTGCCGTCGAACGAACTTTGGATCGATTTTTGACCCTTTTCTCGTGATCCAATCGAGCTGAAACTTTGCAAGCAGACTCGTGGCGACGATCAAGAAGATCTATCAAATTTTCGTTAAAAAATAATAATTATAGTATAATTTTGGATTTTTCAAATTTTTAATAGTTTTTTCAAATTGGAATCATTACAAAAGTTTGATTACTAGCAACGGCGGCCCGATAACGTCGCGGAATATTTTCTAAATTTGTATTACTCCGTCATTAAATAATAGGTACTTCAATACGAATTTCGAAAATCTAAATTGACTGACAAATGTTTTTATAATTTAATCTTCAAAACATGAAGTGTCTTATAAAAGCTCAAAACATCTTACATTTTAGAAATATATTAAATTACTGTAAGTTTAGTGTTATGTTATAATTCGTCTTTAATTGTTGTTATATTTTACAAAAAAGGGAGTATAATAAAAACTTGGTTTTTATGGGTTACTTTTTTTATATGCGTACACGGGAAGGCGTCAATTTTGTGGTCTCGGGACGAGGCTGGGATTCTTGATAGCATGACCACCAACTGAGTGTTTTACTCAAGCATATCAATATGTATAATTTATTCGTGTCCATTCTATCCTCTCCATGTGAAAACAGAGTAGAGTGGTGGAGTCTACATCCAGCCAAACACAACTGGTTTCTAGCACTTAAACTTTAGCAACGTTACACCTACATTTATAAAAGGCTTTTCTTGGTACAATATTTCATTGTTCTATTGTTCTATTTATTTCCTAGGTTAATGGGTCTCGTCGGCCTTGCAACAAAAAAGTGTTCATGACTTTTTATGACAAACGCCTTATAGCATTTGAACCCAAAAAGCTAAATATACTTTTTTTGTGTGTTTTTGTCATGAGAATTATACAAGTATTAAAAGGCCTGTATTCAACGATATTCAACGATGTCAATGTCTGTAATTAATTTATTTTATTTTATATACATAGTTACAGGTTTGGAGATTTTTTAACAATATTCCAAGCATGCATATACGCATAGGTGCCAACCGCGAATACCATTACAATACCAATTTTCATTATTTATTAAATTCTTGAACATTGGCGGAATATTTTTAAATCTTTATGAATAACGGCAATGTTAGAACTCAAAATTATCTTTTTGCTTTACTTTAAAAATAAATAAGAAGGAGAGGTAGAATATCCCAGAAAACTATACACAGAAAAGTATGAGAGGATTTATATTTTTGGTAATTAAACATTAATCTTGTTGTTATTAAATCCTGTTTCGGTCCGTTTACAAATAGAATTCTCGAAAATTAAGTACCTACTAAGTTCCATCAAAATATAATGATTTTAATATCTCCGTTGCATGATTTTTCGCTACAGAAAAGAAGCTCACGTAGAATACGTAATTAGAAATGAAATATCTTTAAACGTAGCACACGGATTTTTTTTTCAAATCGTTTACATAAAACGTTTTTTTCCATTTCTAATTTTTCTATCCTAAATTTCAGGTTCCTAGGGGGTGTAATCTCTTAATATTTTTAAAATTTATAGTCCTAATGTACTTTATTTATCTTGAGCGCCAATTCAGCTTTGCGTTTTAATTTTTTCTCTCTTTAACGGCGTCGTGAGACAGGGAAGTCTATGACCACACTCACTATAGAGAGCCATCCATACCACGACATCGCTGGTGTGGTCCAGTGTACCAGCATACTCCTGCCTCTGACAGGTCCTCCTCGATATTGTCTGCCCATCCATGTCTCGGTCTTGATCCTGTTGGCTTGTGGAAGATTTATGCGCATCACGGGACGCACTCTCCTACTGCAACCTCCCGAGTTTCATCTCTCTCAGGATATCTGATGTGTCATACAGTTCCCGAAGTTCCAAGTTCTTTGACCTCCTTCATTTCCCGGTTATTACATATCGGGATACAAATCTTGAGCAAGACATAATTTTTTAAGAACCGTTGCAAAAGGAGATGACCAAGCGTCACAATCATATCCCAATATAATCATACAGTGTTGTAGACAATTCAATCATTAATTTAAATTTTCAAATCTGTCATTTTGCTGAATTATCAAACGACTGTGGATACAAATTAGTTTAATCCTGTAATCTTTAATGCAGCCCGTGTAGTTTTATGCTGCTATTATTTAAAAATATTCAAACGGCTTCTAAGTATGTGCTTATCCATATCCTATTGGCATTGAATTCCGATATTACACGTAGGCAAGTTATATTTCCTGTATTGTGGTCTGTAATGGATTTTGTATGTACATAGGATATCCGATAATGTATCCAGTGTTGACTTGAATTCCACCGATCTTGGCAAGATATTATTAGATCCGATCTCGCGACACGTGGTTGCTTTGGGCCAACGATTGTCGAAACGTTGTTCGCGACCGCAGATTTATTATTTTTTTGTTGTTTTTCAGTGTTTGTATAATGCAGTATATAAATAATTAGAAGTTACGAGAAGATTAATAAATATATAGGTAGGACATTTCGCAAAATATGAAAAATCAAATCAAAAACTTTCCTACTTACTAGGGCTCACAATTATTATCGTTATCTTCATAATTATTAGCTCTATAACCCCTGACCTCCTCGAGAATTTTCCTCCATTGATCGAGATTTCTGTTACGAGCTATGTTTCCCCTGTCCTTGATTTCTATTCAAGACAAATAGACACGACACAAAAATACAAAATTGCCGGTATAAATTCGATCGAACTATAAAAAATTAAAGAGTTAATAATAAATTATTTAAATTTATAATATGACGTAATGCGCCCACCCGCTTGCGTCATAATAATTTGCTAACATGTCATTGATCCTGAAGATTGGTAATTGAAGTGTTATTACTTGATACTATTACTACAGGAAGCTGAAGACCTTACCTGAAGGACAGCTTAGAAGAAACGCAGGATGAATTAAGAGGAGTACAGCGATACCAGAATCATTATTTGAATGATAAAGGAATAGTTTTTTAGTAAAATAAACTTTAAAATATTGCTTTAAATTTTGTGAAGCAGATCGGTTCCAGATTATTTAGAATCCTCTCTAGTCTCAATGCAGATAGAATACTGCAACATGGTCGGATGACGGAAACAAACCGAAAACAGTTCTTAGTAATAATAATAATAAAAAAATACCCTGAAGTGACCAACTTTAATAAGAAAACTTTATTTCTATAAAAGTTTCTCATTCTCACCTTACGAGACTTATTAGGACCGTCCGTGATCACATAAACTAGAAGTCACCATCTATTTTTAGGACCATTAAAACAATTCCTTAAATCAATCTGCAAATGATGGTGAATACAGCCATAATTTGATTTCCTTATACATATATCGATTTGACATAATATCGGTAGCGAATAAATTATTCAACCAGATAAATCAATATGTTTTACTCGTTACACTTTCAAAATACAGGTGGCGCCCGCGCCGGTACAATAAAATTAAGTCTCTTGATAAACCGATTTTATAGATATAAGGGATATTTTATCCAATTTAATTTATATGAAATCTTTTGACATGTTACTGATAGTAAACTAAAAATAAGTTAAAAATAATAAAAATAATAAAAAAAAAATCAGTAAAGAAACAACTGTTTATCCTTTTTGTTTTTTTTTATAGTTTGTGTGATTATGTTTAGTAATGTTTGTAATCTTTTTAATTTAAAATGAATGCTTGTGTTTCATAACAATAAAAACATTACAATGGAATAGTGAATTTTAGATACAATGGTTTTTAATCAAAATTTTTATTGTTTTTTATTGAACCAATAATAACGGGAATTTTTTCGTTCCATTTTTATTTCATTACTAACAAAATATGACTTGGTATAATAAAATTCGTAACTTAAAAATTTCACTTTTTTGTATAACTGAAGTTATTGTTGCTATATGTTAATATATAACATGTTAACTCTGTGGAAACTTGTAAGATGGTCTCTGTACTATGTAATAATCATGTGTAATCTGATTTTTATATGTACTGTTAGTTTCCCTTGAATAAAAAAAAAAAAATTAAAAGTAAATGAATCATGAATCTATGAGATGGATAAAATCAGAGATAGAGGACATTATGTAAAATGTAAAAAATACATAATAAATAAATATATCAAAGAAAATGCGACGATAAGCCTTGATATTTAATGTTTGTTATTTTTTTAATCAAAGGTTAAAATGTCAATATTCTGATAACCTTTCTCTTTGAACTAAGCTATCACGTTTTATATAACACTATACATTTATTACGATCAATTCAGAATTTAATTGGGTTTTGATTACACAACGATAACTTTTTGGTACCCATTCGGTGAGTTTCGTCTTTCTCAAATCGAGCGGAGGCGCGAGTTTTCTAACAATGCCTCTCATAAAAAATACATACCCAGTACCCTAGTACATTTGTACTTTACATAAAGAAAGAAAAAAAATGACGCGTCAACCTTAGACGTACTTTTATCAAGTCAAATATCACGTTCTGCAAACGTGACGACCTTCTGAAATATACTCGGTGCAAAATTTCCCGGGTAGGACAAGGGCAGCAGAGGTCACATTGGCCGCGGGAAACTCTCGGCTTTCGTTTTATGGACCGTTTTCTTCTCAGGTTTCATTTTAAAACTAAATACGATACTTTAGATTCCCAGATTCGGCAACGACATCTACGAAGTGTATTCTCTTTCAAATAAATGTACGGGATATTTTAGTAGTATTTTTTTATAATAGATTTGTTCTCTATACAAATATGCGCAGAAATGTACGATGAAGCTGGACCTTGCTGATAATTAAAAAGTGGACAAGATGAATTAATAAATAGCCATCAGAGTTAGTTCACTGCTACAAACAGATCAATTAATTATGAACTGGGCTGGGTGAGTTGGGTTCATATTAAGTGAAGTTCAATTTAAACAAGTAGATGAATTAAAGAAGACGGTTAATAATGTCATGACGTAACGGGTAGCTTTCCACTCTCGCCTCTAATACAAAATACGTGTAGTACAATGGTAGATGCTTAGCATGATTTATAAATAAATATTTTTACATAAAACGTAACTATCTTAATATTTTTTATGATAAATTTTATTTCTACAAAATATATTTAAATACACAAATTTATGACAAAACTCAACTTTTTAGCGTTGGTATACCTATGATATTGAGTCTAACGTAATTTTTTTTTAAATATATTTTTGAATAGATGTTCAGTATTTATAATAAAGTATTAGTAATTGCTTAGTGGGCAGTAAAAAATTGCCATGATTATTTAAAATTTATATGATTCCAACTTAACCTAATACAACGTAAGCTAACCTAAGCAAACCAATAAGATGTATTGACTGTAAATATATTATTAACATGGACTCAAGGTCTAAACTTTAGTAACCAAAAATTCGATAATACTAATTTTAAAATGCTCACTTTATAAA
>JADDOH010004039.1:0-53329 GCA_016648135.1 Agrypnia vestita | reverse complement strand
TTATTTATTTTTTCACATATATATATTTATTTTTTCACAAATAGTATAATTGATAAAATTGTTCAATAAACGAATCTGTACTCATTAAAAAAATGTTAATCCAATAAGCATCACAGCTCTTGAAGTCAAACAATATATAGGTAGGTACCTATACTGATATTTATGACAGTCAATCAATATCTTAGTGTAAATATATATTTTGGTCAAAGAAATATGAAGTATCGTAAGACTATCGCGAATTATTTTTCCAAGAAATCTCAGTCATATTATCTATTTCGACAATTTTCATACTTCAGTTCCATCGGTAGCATATTTAACCAAAATAATACTACATGGTCTGTATTCTATATTCGTGCAGAATAGGCTGCCTAACTGCAAGTTACCAGATAAAAATAAATATATGAAAAAATGTGTTCCTCGTGGAATGTACGGGGGCCAAATGACAATTAATGAAGGTACTGATAATTCAATCACTGCTTGGAAAGACAATTAGGTGGTTACTTTGTTACCATAGTATGTCGCAGTCGAGCCCACTATCAGTTCTGAAAGATAAAACAAAAAAATAAAACGAAAATACCTGTTCCATGACCTTGGATCGTAAATTAATATAATGCTCATATGGGCGGGGTTGATCTGTTAAACAATTTCATAGGATGTTATCGTATTCGCGTCAAAAGTCGTAAATGGTGTTTAAGGATAGCGTACTGTTTGATAGATATAAATTTCATGAATGCATGGATTATTTATCAAAAGGCCAATGAAAAAAAGGCATAGAAAAAAAGAACAATTTAAATTTAAGTGATTTTCGAAGCAAACTTGCTAGCGCACTCTGCTCCATGGGGAGTGTTGAAGAAGCGAAATGTGGTAAACAAACGAAAAAATCAAGCTATACAGAAACGAGAACTCACAAATTATAATCCTCCCAAAAATACAAAAAGGATAATTGTTGGACATTGGCCGTCAAGGATGTAAGGGATTTCCCAAACAATTTGTGAAAAGTGTTATGTAAATGTGTATTATAATAATAAAAAAATGTTTTAAGGCTTTCAATATTTAAAAATAATGTACCTTTCAAGATACATGACAAAAAAATAATAATAGTAAAAAAAAAATTATAACGTTTTCTCGTTACTGCATAGTGTTGTAATTTTGCAACAAAGCTATTTTAACTAATAAAATAGGTTTAAAAATGTATGAGACTTTTTTTGATATTTTTCCCGTTATCTAGGCATTTCGAAACATGATAAAACATTTTTTTCGTTAAAATATAAAAAATCATGCATTTATGGGTTAACTCAATCTTTCTTGCGCGATTTAAAAAAATTAAAAAATATGTAGTCTGAGGCTTGGATCGATATTTTTCGATATTCTCATCGAAAGATATCGATCATGTCGGAAGCCGCAGACAGCACAGCCCTATACCTTTTTTTGGAGAATATTTTGGAAGCATGCGCAAATGTCTATAAATAGAGGAGAGACGCGATTTCTAACACTCTCCTCGTAGACTCCATTCATCCAGTGTTTTATAACTAGTCTTAAGTTTTTATTAAAAAGTATTGTTAAAAATCGGTGTATTCAAAAATTAAATAAATCTTGTAAGTATATTCCAAATTCTTCTTTTTATTCTCTGCTTCCCGAAATATATGTATATTCCAATATTTAGATACCCCAGTATTTAAATATTGTGGTGACCTCTTAAATAAAAATAAAGTCATAAAAAACAAAAAATACCAGAGAACAAATATCCCCTCACGCGCCCCTACCACAAATACAAATGGTCATAACTGGATAGGGAAATGGAATATTGTTGAACTTCTAGAGCACTTTCGACTCGTAATGTAGGCAGGAATCTATTTGTAAAGTGTTGAGGACTGCCTCTGTTACACCCTGCATATGGCTGCCTGCCCGGAACGCAGAGAGTGCCAGATCTTCAGCAGCTGGCACACAGGCAAATAATTTCTCGAGGGCGATCTAGAAAGTTCCAAGAGCCGGAGTTAACTGTGTGCGAGCTAAGCGACGCACACGGAGCGATATTTTCAAGTAATAATTTCTGGGCCCGAACCCTGTTGTTAATTATTTGTAATCAATCCATTTATGACAGAGTAAAGAATGAAGATATTAGGAAATAATGTAAAGCTGGTCTGGTCCAGATAGAATAGAGCTGCAGGCCTCAGCACTATTCAAAAGGCGATAAGCGATGGAATTGACCTGAAATAGTATATGTAAGTTAATAATAAACATATCGTCGTCACGTCGAGAGAAAATGATCAACTGACGAAGTGTAAAATGTTCAGGAGACCCCCATTTAATCATTTTTACACTTTTGATCGATTTAAAAAATAAACAATGCATTTACACTTACAATTATTTTTTTGTATGTAGAAATGTAGTATTAAAATAAACTAACAGTATTTCAAGATATATTATAGATGTCTCATAGAGACGAAATTATATAAAAAAAATATGGGAAAGTAAGAATGGAAGTCTTTGGGTGTGGCTGGCTAAAGTGATCACTTTACACAATGTAGATAGAATTGATACCCTTTTTAGAATACCACATCTATAAAATTTTTTGGAAGTTGTATATATATTTAAGTTTTACAACCTGTTTCACATATCTGTTGTAATTATTATTTAGCGCCACCGGCGTCCAAAGCTTTTCCATTCCTTTAATCAATGAGGTATCTTTTTTATATTTTTTAAAGCAATATCCGTTACATATATGTATAATGAGATTCTTCCGAATTATTAAAATTACACTAGATACAAATCTGTTCTAATAAACTACCAGTCGGCAAACTTATTAGCCAAAGAGCCAAAATTGTACATTTGTAATTTTAGCATTATTAAATTATAATAATTTTCCCCAGCAGTTCATTTTATTACGCATTTCGTCACATTATTTTTACAAGCAGAAGTACCCAACTATCATTTGGTCACTTTTGTACAACACTACAAGCAGAAATTACTATTTCCAAAGTCTATTTTGCTTGGCAAGAAAAGAAACATCATTGCAGATAGTCATTTTTAACAAGTCAATGTATTATACTTCCAAGTTAAAATCACTGTGTTATTTTTTCCAGGGCACCATTATGTTAGTCAGATGTCATATTATACCACGTCATTAATCACATTTTTGCGAAAAATGCACTTGGTCACTTTCTCTTGTATGACGACAACATGTCGTACCCTGGTGCTTACTTACTTCATATTTCATTTATGAATGAATTAATGAAAAGCATTTAATTAAACTGCATTGAATTTTAGATCGTCGCCGATTTTTTTTATGAATCATGCGATTCTAATAGATACAGAATGATGCTAAGTGAAATTTTAATTAAGTGTATTTTTTTTACGTACGTGCTTTACGTTTTATACGTGTTTTTTTTTTTTTTTACTTTAAGTACGTGTAAATACTATTCAAATTGAGAATCATCTTCTGTCGCCAGATTGGCCTCAAAGTTAAAAAAAAAATGTTTATCCTATTTTCTGGCTGGTATAAATGTCACTGCAAGTTCAGATATGACCGTTATTTTAATGTTTTCGTACTTATTTACTTACTTACCATCACGCCGTTTCCCCGAGGGGGTAGGCAGAGAGGATAGAGCGCCATACTCTTCTGTCCTGACATACAACTTTCGCTTCGTCTATATTCATACATCTTCGCATGCAAGCTCGACGGTTGTTCAGACTTCTAACAGGACCATCTTCCAATATCTGGTTAATCTGGCCGTCTTACGTGGTCGCCCTCTCTTTCTGGCGCTGTCAACACTTGCATCATATATCTTTCTTACCATTCTTTCCTCATTCATTCGCTCAACATGCCCAAACCACCTGAGCGACCCTATTTTTATTCTCTGTATTATGCTACAATCAGCTTTACATTCATTCAATGTTTTCGTTCACTAAATATATAGCCTTTAGCCACAAATAATAACAATAATACGCCTTTGTTGACAGTAAATGAGTTGAAGTGAGGAGGGCGGGAGCACCGAACTACGCTGGCGCGCAACGACTCGTACATTAGTATTTCTTGGATTTTTTAAGAGAAAGCTCGCATTTGCGCTTGTTGGCGATATAAATCGAACTCTGAAATCATTCAAATCTACTGTGCTTGGTGATACCTAAGACAATAAGTTGCTAACTTAACGAAGAAGTTATGAAGTTCTATGAGAAAGACATGGTTTAACAAGCACGAAAAACATCAATCGTTTCAGAAAATATCTGACGCGGTAACAAATTAAACTGGATACATATATAGAAGAGCTTTAATTTAATAAATACACCAGTTACACACATGTAAAAATACATACTATCATTTAAAGTAAAAAAATCATTATTTTTCGTTATATATAAATCATTAATAATAATAATAATAATAATAAAAAAAATAATAATAATAGTATTTATTCATATCTCATTTTTTGTATTGTGTTACATTTCGACTGCCTAAGTAGGGATTACCTGTTTGAAGGTAGTCGACTATTAACAGAGCACAAAGAGTTAATTAGACAAATACGGTTCTGAGGACCCTCACACATTTATTCTCCTGATTATTCATCCACCCTATCACTCATCCATGCAAACACTACAATTGATAGGCAATACAGATCAACCCTCTATAATGGTGAGCCTTTTAGTATTATCCTCTAGAATGAAGAGCCTCATTTCATATCAAAGTTCTACAAATGTGTCTATACAGATATAAACCTTAATATTTTCGCGAAAATCATAAGAGATTTTGGTTTACCGAAGTAGTCGTGGTGCTGTTGTGTCAGTTGTGTCCAGACCTCTTTGCTGAGGTTGACAGATGACAGCTTCCGGTTTCCTGGCCAGGAAATGGATAGGAGTCCGCCTCTTTGTTCGACCGTGGTGTGAGTTGAAATCCGAAGTATTAGTTCTACTAACTTTAATGACTCGAAAATAGCGTTCGATTAACAATTAATAATACTTAAATTAATAATTAATGAAATAGCACGGTTATTATTGGGTTTTTATTATTATTATATTAAAAAATGTGGCCGGCGTTGACCGTTGCGCTGCCATGGCCAGTTTTCCGTAAAATTAGTATTTTGTGAAAATATTATTTATTATTAAAAAAAGGGGAAAGGGGTTGGCGTTAAAACACCATGCTTGCCAGACGGGTTGGTGAGTTTTGAAATGAGCCACCCATTATGGGTCAGACGCTACTGCCTGTTGGTCTGCGAGAGGTATTTTATTTCCCTCCTACCCTCCATGTCTGGCGAGCTTTCCCCTTTCCGCCATCTGGGGATGCATCTTCTAGCGGTTATAGGCTCCATCGAAGATGGATAGAAGGGTATGGAAGAGGCTTTTATCACCAGTGGAGAGATGAAGGCTGAAGAAGACCAAAAACCCTGGGATGTGGTCTAACACAGTATAAACAGTGATTCCGAGTCTAGCAGATCTTATACGGGGTGTAACAGACTGATTCACAATACTTTATAGGTGGATTTCTGCCTTGATTATGAGCCTTGAAGATATGCAATATCATTATTTATTTATTTATCTTCATCTTGTTACATGACATAGGAGATGGAGCCGCTCATCTCACTAGGAAGAACCTGTGCCGAGATGAGCAGCTAAACAATATAGTGAGAATAAAAAATAATAAAGATATACAACAAAATACTATATAACCATAAGATTAATTAATTAATTAATTAATTGAGTATATAAATATAAAATGTGGATAATAAGAACAGTATATATTGCATTATACAAAAGCAATAAAGAAAGTAATGTAAAGTAATATATATAAAAAATCATAGATTGCAATTTTTTTCAATATTTCTGATTAATTTTTTTGCGATACGTTGAACTGTCAACAATGTTCAGAAATTCTAAGAAAATTTTAAGGTAAAACATCAGTCACTGGTGGATTCCAGATGCTTAAATCTTCAAACCCTGATGGAGTTAAGACTGGTAGACGAGGGATTAAATAATAATATAAGGGAAATGAAAAATATAAGGGGATGTGAAATTTAATAAATATAAATTGAAATTAACCTGGCAGTAAAAGGCGCTTTGCGAGTCCTAGATAAATGGTTCCTAAATTTTTTGAAAAAAATTTACATATTGTTTATTTGATGAAAATAAAATAAATAAAAAAAAATAAAATGAAAAAAACTTGAAAATTTCAAAATTTACTGATATAAAATAAAGTCATATGACTTTTCTTTAGATGATCCATATTTGAGCGCTTCTTCATTTTAAACGAATTTATTAATCAATTAATATTAGTCAATTCTTCATTTTAAACGAATTTATTAATCAATTAGAAAAGACGTACATAATAATCAAATCAACGAAAAAATATTTAAGTTGCTACAGGGATTCGAACCAACGGATCTCCACTCTTTCTGGGAATGGCGCGTTGTAAAATTTTGCTACAGCAGCTTCGTACACTGACCCAAGTTTTTCGACCCGTAATTATAGTCCCTTTTATTATTTAACACATAATATATTATACTATTAATATTATATTGTACTATACATTGTATTTTAATTATGTTTACAATGCCAATACAATCTCCCCCTCTAAATATTATATTTTTTCTTATAGAGAAGTAGAACGTATTGTTAGAAAATATATTATAATATAGATTTATGTAGATATTATAGTTATAATAATAATATTTTATTTATTATAATGTATAAATGAAAACACTTTTAATTTTTTTTTACCAACCAACAATGGGAGAACTTAATAACAAGAAGAAAATAATAGGAGAAAAGTACCAACTTAAGAAACATGAACAATATTCAGGGTGTAAGCGAGCTAGTCCATATTACTTTACTGGTGGATTTTTGCTTTAAGTATGAGTCAAAAATGTTGAAGTAACCATGACTTAATATCATAGTTACGGAGATATTTGACATCAAAGTTTGAATTTTTTTTTTAATATTTCTGACTTATTTAAAAAAAAACATTACACTATCATTACAGTAACCAGTTACTTATATAGAATATGAAAAATTATGTATTTTGTTCATATAAAAGTGAGTGTTTTTGTGATTTTTTTTATAATTTTGAATGAACGCAATAATATCTTGCGTCACACTTGTTGGGAACCACTGTTCTGGACGATCGCGTCTTTGATGGTATGGCTGTGTGAGTGAAAAATGAGCTAAGAATGTTTGTTAAGGAATTTTATAACGTAGGGATTTTCTGTTCTCTCTGGTTTAACCATATTTCAAATTATTTAACTACATATTTTTGATAGTGAGGTATGCAGGATTTATCTCATAAATATTACAGGTTGATGTATACAGAATATAAGGTTGGTAAAATTAACGAAGGAAGATGCCGCGTCTCGTGGATGCGTAACTTGAGGGACTGGTATAAGTGTAACTTGACGGAGTTGTTTCGTGCGGCGGTAAATAAAATCGTAATCGCCAGAATGATGGAGTTGGCATCATCAGAAGAAGAAGAAGACGTATACTTTTCTTCCATGATACTTAATAGGTGGATTTCTGCCATGATTATGAGTCGAGAATGTTTGAATGAATTCAAGCAACCATGACCTAATTGTGAACAGTTATGGAGGTATGCAATATCAAAGTTTGCATATTTTTAAAATTTATTACTTATTTTTTGCAAAATAATAAAATGTCATTTTATTGAAAAACTAGCTGTGCCAGCGCGGCTTCGCACGCGTAGATTTTTAGAACACTGTTTGGATCGTCATAGAACTTTCGCGAACCTTCTAGAACATTCTCCTTTCAGAACTTCCAAGAAATTTGAATGTACAGAAACCTTCTAGACACACCGACACATTCCGCTACTCAGTTTAGAACCTTATAAAACTTTCGGGAATTTTCTGAAACCTTCTCCTTCCAGAACTTTCTAGAGAAGGTTTTTCCGGAACCTTCTTGATTCACCGATACAGTTAGCGTGCCTATTTTAAAACAATCTGAAGCATTTGCGGCCTTCTCATAACAAAACAATGTGCTAGAATGCACATTTTCGTCACCTACTCCCACCCACGCTCAGCCATCCCCACCAAACTCGCACATTCTTAATGGGACACCAAGGGCTATCCACCACCATAACCACCAGGGGGTGGTAGTATCTGGTTGTGGAGAAAACTTGACGGATAGGGAAACACGGGTTTCTTTTTATATATATAAATATATTGATTCATTTGTTTGAATCAAGTCAACTAATATGATAAAAATCTTGCAGAAATATTTTTTTTTACATTCAACTAATATGATTAAAACCTTGCAGAAATATTTTTTATGCAATGTTTTTATCATTATATTTGACATATCATCAACAATAGTACCACTAATATTAGGTCCTTACATATGAAATTGACGTTTAGTATGGGAGGAACATAAAGTCGATTTTTTTTTATTATAATATATTTATTTAATCAAAGTATGTACCATTGCTATCTATGCACTTTTGCCATCTCATAGGTAGTTCATCGATCCCTTTACTAAAAAAACCATTCGGACGGGAATCAATAAAATCTTTGAAGGCGGTTTGGACTGCCCCATCGGAGTTGAATTTTTTCCTTTGCAAGAAGTTATCCAAATTTCGAAAAAAATGGTAATCTGTTGGGGCAAGGTCCGGAGAGTACGGTGGATGTCTTAGACATTCCAATTGAAGCTCCTCTAATTTGGTAGCCGTCTGTTGTGCAGTGTATGGTCTAGCGTTATCATGAAGCAGCAGTGGCCTAGAGCGATTAACCAGCCTCGGTTGTTTAGCAGCTAGCTTTTCCATCATGGTTTGCAGTTGCTGACAATAGACATCTGCCGTAATTGTCTGGCCAGATTTAAGAAAGCTGTAGTGAACGACACCAGCACTAGTCCACCAAACGCTCACACGTAACTTTTTTGGAGTCAATTTTCGCTTGGGGCATGGTTTGGCTGGTTCGGCAGGGTTCAGCCATTGCGATGAGCGCTTCCGATTATCGTACAGGATCCACTTTTCATCACAGGTAATGATTCGATTTAAAATCCCTTCATTATTGTGCCGGTTAAGTAATGCAACGCAGCAGTCAACGCGCGTTTGTTGATTTGCTTCACTCAATTCGTGAGGTACCCACCTTTCAAGCTTTTTCACCTTACCAATTTGCTTCAAGTGGATTAAAACAGTTTTATCAATAACACCGCAGCCTGCAGCTAACTCGGATGTGGTTTGCGATGGATCCGCTTCCACAATAGCCTTCAATTCTTCATTATCAACTTTGGTCTCCGGCCGTCCACGGGGCTTGTTCTGCAGGTCGAAATTTCCAGAACGAAAACGTTGGAACCAAAAACGCACTGTGTTTTCTTTTGCGGCACCGTCGCCATACACATCATTAATCCTTCGAGCCGTTTCTGCAGCACTGGTGCCACGGTTGAACTCGTACTCGTAAATAACGCGATATTTCAAGTTTTTCATTTTGTAAACTGAGTCTCGCAAAGATAAAAACAATTGAGGAAAAAACAAATGAATTATAATTTTCAAAACACAAATATATGAGTAAATAGCTGTATAAATTTGGATTTGGAATTCCTAACCGAAGAGAAGATATTTGAGATCAAATTTGCCAGTACGGCAAAACGTCAATTTCATATGTAAGGACCTAATATTATAAAATTATCTTTCCAATAAAGTCAATACCATGGCCATTATCACTATTATGTGTTGAGGTTTTTAACCTCTAAAAAAAGCCTGTAATTGATAAGTTTGCATTATCGACATTCATTTATTGTATAGAGATTATTACTACTTGTACTTCATCGAGTTTGAGAATTGCTGCCCTGAGCTTACTTCGGAGGCTTTGAGTGATTCTTCATGGTAATTTTAATAAAATCTTGAAAATCTCAACCTTTCTCTAAACGTAGGCAATTTCAAGCATTTATCAAAATTATCTTTTCAGCTTCGCTGGCGATAGACGATAGGATGGAAATAATAAATTCATTGAATATTCCTCGGAATGGTTTGAAATTTGTATTTTTTCTGTCTTCTAACTTGGGATTTGTGGCAGCAACATTTATCTTGTTTAGGGTAAGATCTGGTTAAGTCATTTTTTCCCGGGGTAGATCAAGGGTTGTAAAAGAATTGTAATATAAAGCGACATATTTTATTTTAACCTTCAGCATACAGCGACAGAATAAATGTTGAATTTTTAATTAATATTTTTATTGAACAAATAAATTATGAAAGTGACATACAAAGGGTAATAATGATCATAATATAAGTAAAAAAATATAACATTTAATTTGTATCCTAGTAAACCAAGTAAGGTAGGGTTTAAGGAAAAAAATATGAATAAACAAATAATAGAAAAAAACCCATCTAAAATGTATACCTACTGCGTAGTGAAATATTATTTTCTTTTTAATAATAATGTGATCATTTCAATTTTAGTAAATTATAAAATTTGTAATTAGGCCAATGGTACCTTCGCCAGGATACAATGTATACTAACAAATTAAAAATCGAAGTATAGACATATTTATTTATAAATAAATAAAAAGAATATATTGGAAATGAATAAATATAATTATTTACTAACATTAAAACAAATTTAAAAGATATCTATCTGTAAAAAGGATCTGGTTACTTATAATATTATTTTTTCAATTAATTCAGCAAAATTGTAGATTTCCATTTAAAAATATATTGATTGCATTATTTGTATGTGTCTACTTGTATTATTTGATTAATTACACCTACATGTTTCGGAAAAACCTTTCCATCGTCAGGGTGATATATATATGTCAAAATATCAAAATGAATGTTTTTTTTTTGTTTTTTTTTGCTAAATTATTTATAAATATCATTGCTGAAGTTCTTGATTACTCGCAGTTATTGGAAATTTTTTTAGAATTGGTTTTATAGTTAAATTTAATTGCTTAGTAATAATATTTTGTTTAGTATTACATGCTTTACTTATTTCTAATGATTCTAAATTATTCAATGTCAAACCAAAATTATTTAGGCGTAAAATAGAAATTTTCTAAATTTTTATCAAAACCGTGATCATTTTCTAATAAATGACTCGCAATTTTTTTTTCTGAATTTGCAAATCATTTATTAGATCATCGTCTTAGTGACCACATATCCACCGCGTTCAGTCTACTTTCATTCCTTTTTTGCCAATTCCATGCGTCACTTCCATACATCAGAGTTGGCACTAGAATACTATTATGTACCGCTAGTCTTGCTTCCTTTTACAGGTTCTTATCGGCCATAGTATTATTCAGAGCACCATTAACTTTGTTAACGGGTAACAAAGGCTAACAAAGTATTGTTATAACATATTTTAAAAGTATCTATATGATTATTATTTATGAATATATTTTTTCGTAGCGTTGTTGAGATTTATAAAATTTTTTCAATATTTCCGACTTTAACTGTAATAAAAGTCACTTTCATAGAATATTAAAAATTAATTTGCTTTAATACAAGACAAATAAAACTGTTAAAACCTTGCGGAAAAATTCTGGTTTGATTTTCTGTATTTATATTTCATACGTTATTAAAATGTGGAATTCAAGCAAAGAAAAACACCATTTTTAATTCAGTAAATGATCTTTCTGGCGTAAAATTCCCATATTCAGTTAGACTAGCAGTTAATTAATGTACGGATTTTTTGAGTGAAGAGATTTGAATTTTTTTCGCGCTGAAAATATTTTAAAAGTTGCAATGTAGGCTAGCCATTTCCACACGTGCCCAGTTCTTCAAATTTTTGATTAATCAGAAAATGTTGCTCAGCCATGATCCCCAAAGGAAAAATAATAAAAAATGTGTGATAAATTTTTAGAAAATTTCTCAAGACATTTAGTTATTAGTTCGGAAAACTGCTCACCGAAATAGTATATTCTCGAAAATATGAATAGTAAAACAAAATTTTGTTTATGTGGTTTGATAATAATTTGCTTCGTCTTCAAAAATCCCCAAAATAAAAATTTCTATGTGCGTTCGTAACTTTCTAGAATCCAATAGCTGATCTCATACCGTTTTCAAAATTAGTATTATTTCAAAATTGTTTTTAAATAAAATGAAAATATTAACATTATGCTTTTTTAATAAAATATCAAATTCTCAGTTTAATTTATAAAATTTCATATTCATATTAAAAAAATCCAACGTCAATAAAATTCGTATAAAGTACATTATTTTTATTTAGTTAAAAAATGTAGTTTTTCAAGATGTATTTTTTGTTATAATAAAAACAAATAAAAGTTTTATCCAACTCTACACATACAAGATGTAATGCAGCTGGTCCATAATACTTTGCAGGCTTACTTTGCCTTTATTATGAGTCGAAAATGTTCAAGCATCCATAACAATATCAATGGAGATATGCAAGATCAAAAATTGCAACTTACTGACTGACATATTTTTTAAAAAATCTTGAACAATTATTACAGTAATTTATATCGATTACGAAAATTTCTTTCATTTCAATAAAGGTTAAATAAAATGATAAAAAAAACTGCAGAATTTCCAGATTTCCCTAATAAAAATCCAATTGGAATTGGAAGGTTTTTATCACTTTATTTGACTGTATTAAAGGGGATGAATTTTTCATAATATATTCATGAGCCCAACGTTTTATAAAAATGCAAACCTTGATGTCGCTTATCTCCGTACCGATTGATATTAGGTCATGGTCTAACATTTTTGATTCATAATTAAAACAAGAATCCACCTGAAGTATTGTGGACTAGCTCTGTTACATCCTGTATATAATGAAAAATAATCATTTCGTTGTCTGTCCATCTGTCCGTCCGTCCGTCCCCGTAACTTCGTATAACGTTCGTAATTTCGAAAAAAAAAATAATCAAACGGCCGGAGATGAGGCTTGAACCCCAAACCAGCCGCTCAGCGCATGTTACTGCGTTCGCTTCTCCGCGGACCGCCGAAAAGATATTATAAATATAAACTAGGGCTTACCAAAGACACGAACTGATTTTCCGTCATTTTTGACGGGTTGCAGCTAGTTTAATTATTTGAAATCAGCCGTTCAATTTGATCGTGTGTACAAAGCACTTATGACGACACATGTAAGTATCCCCGTTTCAGATTCGTATGAAGTTTCCCCACCCTCTTACAAGGTCCCTTCTTGCAGACAAATTTCCGGTTTAAACATCCCTTTCCCTCCCCTTTCTCTGAAATAAGCATCCCGTTCCCCCCAGCCGCCCGAGCCCTCTTGAAGGTTGAGGTCAGATTTAAAACGTGCCAGAACGGGCCTAATTGGATAAATAAACAAATGGCTACTTTACGTAACGATAAGAAGCTAATTCGCAAAATGTTGGTCAATTTATAATGTACATTCTTAATGTGCTGCCAGCCGTTCCTGGAACGATTATCTCGTTTGGTAATGTAACTCTTTCGTAGGGCTTCTAAATAACCGCTCAATCCAACTAATCGGTTTTGGTTGTTTTGAAATTCAAGGAACCGGTTTACCGGCGTTTTAGTAACGTGCATTTCATAGGCTAAATACAAAATTTTCCGCAATATTTTTATATGTATCTTCTCAGAACACAATTACTGGATTTTTTCCAGAGAGATTTTCCACAATTTCCATTACAAATTAAGATAAATTATTGAAGTTTCACAGAGACGTAGATATTTATATGAGAAACCTTTGGAAGTCTTAAAGGGTAGCCCACCTAACACTAGTTAAGGAACACTTGAGGTGTTAAGGTAGCAATAATTATTCCGAATTTGCGAATCAGCTTTTGGTTATGAATCATTCTTTTGATTTTAATGAGGTTTTACAAATTTTACATACCAATTATACAGAAATACAGTTTGATAAATTATAAATTTTAGAAATAAGAAAAAATGTTAATAGTAAATTGAATGTTATAAATAACCAGGTTATCATTTAAATTTGTTTCGTGTTCATGTTAGTAGGTACTTAATTATTATTCATTTCCCTTATAAAATTTTTATATTTTGATTGTCTGTTCTTCGATTTTTAATTTGTTAGTATAGATTGTATCGTGAAGAAGGGTCCCTGGGCTCTAAAACATGTTGATATTTTCAATATATAAGTAGTGAAAACAAAGTAAATTTTTACTACTTATAAAATTTAATGAAGTTGATTGACCATTTTTATGTTCTTAATCGTAATTAAAACAAACATAAAGTGAATCTTGTGATAAAATGAATGATATTTAATTATATTGATTAATACACGGATGTGAATAATTATTTATTGGATTTATATTTTTTTACCAATGTGTAATATAACAGTGCTAAATATTTATTTTAATGACACTACAATTTGATGACTGTTTAAAGTAAATACTTTTGTAATCTAATTTAATTCTAATTCGCTGTGATCCAATTCCACTCTCCTAAAGAACTAGTTTTATTCACCTTTGTATATATTTTATACCTATGGTAATTACCTTATTTTGTAGATCTTTTATGCTGGATTTATAGAACTTTTCTCATTTTTAATTTATAGTATTTTAGTGAGACTGCGAATACTAAATGCTAATGTCACGCAACGGCTGTCAGTCAGCCGGAACTACAAACTGTTAGTACACACGCAATCTAGGGTCAATTATCCGTGATTGCGTTATCTCTCTAGAGAATTCTACAACATTCCATTTCATCTGAAACTTTCTACAGGCTTCTCGTTACCTATAGAATAAGCCATTGTGGAGAATTGAGCTATAAAAGGAGTCACGTGACGCAGGCTCAGGAAATTCAGTTCGTGACGACAACAGTGCGGCATCCGTAGCGTAAAACAGTGTAAGCAGTTACAACATTCTATATAAGTATTATTATTATATTAGCATATTACTTATTTATACTTGTGATATTACCATATTACTATATTATTATTATATTAGCATATTACAACACGCGATATTAGTAAGCAAGCAAAAGCAGTAACTGCACGTGATACCAGCGGAAGTGAATAAAGAATACCGGAGCGAAAAGTTTATATGAGCAAATATTGAACGGAATTTACCAGAAGTGATCTAAGCGACAGAAATAGCATTAATTAGTGCGAATGAAGAAACAATTCATATTCGGAAGACATTGATCGACTATAAGATTAAGAACGGTACTATGATGAATTCGTGTAAATGACTTTATTTGGAAAAATTAAACCAAATTAAATCCCAGTGTTTTCATTTGTGTCCCAAAGCCACGTTCCGTGACAGTAATTTGATTTATCTCCGGGAAGGAGGATTGAACCCCTAGATCACTAAGGGCCGGTAGGGCTAAATCCAAGGTAATGGTCCCATTGCATATACAACGAAAATGATTATTTCACTATATTATTGAACGTACTAATAACAAAATGAAAGATAATTTACGTTTAAAAAGTAAGTATTAAATAAGATATTACACTTTAAAGTTTCGAAAAATGCACTGCATATTTTGACATTTCATAGACACATTTCTAAGGTTTGGTTTGGTTAGGTTATTAGGTGTGGTTAGGTTAGGTTATTAGGTTTGGTTTGTTTAATTTAGAATACGATTATTTTATTTAGATTAAATTAACAGGACATTAAATTATATAGTGAAATACTTATTTTCATTGTATGAACAACGGGACCGTATTCTTGGATTATTCCGCTGGTTGTTTCAAGTTGGATTAAAGTAAGCGTTCTTTTAAAGCATAGATTTTTACGTTCTCCACCAATCAGACGATCCGTTTTCATAAAAATCTATGCTTTGATCGACCGCTTACTTTGATCGAACTTGAAACAACCGGGCCTAAGAGAGTGTCTTCACCCTAGACCACGGCGCACGTTCATTCAGTGATCTTGCATTTTAAAAGCCTTTTTCGGAAAGAGTCTGTGAAAACCTTGCGGCTGGCACCTAATTCACACTTGCTCCGGGCGGTAGACCGCCTTGTAACCCGTGTTTGTTAATATTCTATTGGCTCCGCACCCTCCAGCCTTCATCCCTTGTTCATCCCTTAGAAGGCAGCGGGCCCATCTGCTTTACTTATCACGCGAGCCCCAACTTGCGCGATTAGCCTGAATTATTCACGATTCTTCAAAAACGCCGAATAATTTACGGGAGGAACGCGAGATTTCCTCGTAAAACTTTTTATTTCCGTTCCGTCCAACGGGAAAAACAGCCTCCAAATAGCTCTTGAACAACTTTTGCACGGTTTATTATGACGATCAATTGTTTTTTTGGCCGCAAAGCCTGAAATTTGCAATGTCTTCTGAACGAGAAATCTTTAGTAACAGAAACGAATGTAGTATACGACTTTTCTCTGTCGTGACCACGCAGTAATTTTCTTAAAGGTTTTGATTAATTTAAACAACTTTAGAAAAACAATTCTGATCAATTCAAAACAATTCTCGAAAAACAATTGTAATTTAGATAATTCAAATAATTTATCTTAATAACACAGAGACGAAGGTATTTACATAGAAAACAAACATGGAAATCTTCATAGGTTAGCCGCAGGGCGTATGTTCTGCATTAGCTGGCAAAAGAGATAACTGTGCACAATGCAACGTTCAAATTTGAGAGTATAAACAAATAAAGAACATAATGCAGAGTTGCATTTTGTTCTTTATTTGTTTTATTTTAAATATTTTAGGGAATCATTTTCGACCATAGATATCTGTGGTCGAAAATTTGTAATTCCCATGACGAAGTGTACATAGATGTCACCGCTGGTAATGAAACCTCAATATAAGTGGAGTAAGAACCAATATCTATATATAGATTTATATATATATATATATAATATATATATATCTAATATATATATATATATTATATCTATATATATAATATAAATTTATGCTTCCGAGTTACACTAGAATACGCCTGAAAATTATTATTTTAAATTTTTTAACTCTTTTTATAGATCAGTTTATATTTTAAACAATTTTTTGACGTATATTCTAAGAAAATAATTAATGGATTTTGTCCACAATTACTGGTATCTACCGCTTACCTAGGACCTTTCTAAGAGCAAAAGCTTCCATATCAGTCCTACTCAATCGTCTCCAGGTTGAAACTTTTTTTAACTAACGTGCAAGACCGCGCTACCCTATGCAAATCGTAAAAACCGTTGCGAGGCGGCGCGGCCGCAAGAACAAAACCATTTACTATCCCCGCCATTAAAAAATGACAAAATTTTGTCCACAGAGGAAAATTCAAAAATATAAAATTGATTTTGTGGTGACATTATTAATATAATTAATAAAAATATACTTTATTTTCGCCGCTTATTTACTGAAAGTATCAACATTTTCAAAGCCAGTGGTCCTTCATCAGGATATTATTAGTGTCCTACCGAAACTGGACTTTCTACCGAAACCGAATATATCTGTCTCAGTTTCGGCCGAAACCGAAACTTTTTTAGACATGTTAAAAATGTATTGTTTACTGAAATTTGGCTTATTTTTTACACTTACACAGACAGTTAACACGCGTTATATGAAATAAAAAATAATTATTGAAGTATGTGAAAAAAATAAATTATATTACTGCTATAATACAAACAAAAATTAACACAAAATGTCAACTTCTTCTTGGAACAAAAATTTGTCAGTAATCAACATTTACATTATAAAGGAAGAACCTCATTAATTGAGTACTTTAATTTTCGTCAGCGAACGACGCGTGATAGATAATTCACGAAGAGTTTCGGTGCGACCGAAGGTTCGGCAGATTTTCTGCCGAAACCGAAACTGATGCCGAAACTAGATTTTTGGCTGAAATTTGCCGAAACCGAAACCTAAGCCAAACCTATAATGTATACTAAAAAATTAAAAATAGCTCAAATTAAGCTGAATGAGAATAATTCAAATCCGATAACTTCAATATCTACAATACGTGATGAGAAGTAGGAGAGCTTGCATCTCATAATGCAGGAAAAGATGCCAGTCTACTGTAGAGTTTGGGCCGCAGTAAACAATAGTCTCATAGCCAACATGATAGTCAATGTGCGTTCAACGGATAGTTCACTAAAATAAGAAGAAGAAGATTAGATTCTTATAAATTTATATGGAAAATTATTTTTCATTACAGGTGTGAAATTGTTGTAACATTATCGTAGCAAAAATTGAAGATACAAACAGTTGTTGCTGAAGGATTTTCGCACTATTTGTAATATTATAATAATAATAATAGAATTGTAGTTTTTTATTTTATCCATCATTTTCTTGGAAAAAATACATGTTTCCAATACAACTTTAATTTGCTTTATAGACAGAAATTTTTTAACATTTTTAACCTTGCTATAACAGCTACTAACTTTTATTTTTTGCAAAATATGTATTCGTTACTGTAATATTCTTGTTTCGGGATGAGGTGCTCCAAGTAAAGACTTTATTCTCGTAAGTATTTATTCGGTAACAATAATGGTTTAGACAATCGTTTATACAGTAAGATGCGGTCTCGATAACAATGGTAGTAAAAGAGCCTCGACTCGACACTCACGCGCCTTTTTATACATTCTCTCTCTCTGTCATGCAGTCTCTTTCTGGCGTCGCGACATACGTTCCTCAGATCTATTACAGTTACAGTCAAATATATTATACGTAGGCTAAAAACACAATTGCCACCCTTTTCTTGCTGTGCCAGATAGAAAACAGAAAAACTTTTATTTTTCAAACACCCTATACGGTGACTCACCCTAGTAAATATACAATTTTCGTACTATTTCAATATTGAATTTAATTTAAATTTAAATATGAACTAACCCTAGTCGACCCACTTGAAATTTGAGAGTCCAGGATGGTAAACTTGTATCCTGGAGCTGGAATAAAAAAACGCTCAGGTTAATTACCACGTTATTCCAGTGCTGGTGATTGTATGAGTGGTGCATGCTTCTTGTATGTATTTTTAATGGTTTCGTACAGACACTCAAAAGTGAGTATGAAAACTAGTTCTATCCAATAAAACTAGTATTTAAATTAATTTTTTTACTATAATTTATAAAAATGAACTTTGTTTTCACCACTTATGTATTGAAACATGTTTCAGAGCCCGCGCCCCTTTCGTCAGGATACAATGTAGAACAAGTACAGACAGTCAAAATATAAAAATTATATATGGGAAATGAGTAATAATCAAGTACCTACTAAAATGAAAACAAATTCAAAAGATAACTATGTATTTGTAAAAAGGATCTGGCTGTTTACAACATTCAAGTTATGTACTATTAATACTTTTTCTTATTTCAAAATCTTCTAATTTTTATAATTATTTATTTAATAAACTATTTTATCCGTCCTAAAACGTGATCAATAAAAGACGAATTTTAAGACAAATCTGACAAAAAAAATTTTTTCACCACAATTTAAAAAAACCGAAAAAGCTCTTCAGCTCTAAGAGAAAAGCACAGAATGACAGTATCGTGAAATACTCTCCTTACATTTTCTCAGGCACAACGTTACATGATGCACATACACTGGCTCTTTTATTACAATAATAACTGATGTTGATGGTAAATTATTACCCACAATTAATGTCTTTTACACATCATTTTTTATTTTTATTTTTATTTTTTTATTTTTTTTATTTTTTTTATTTTGGGAATCTCAACAGTATACAATTTATTATAATAATACATAACGTATTGGGTAATTCGTAGACCAATTATAGAGATCCACGGCATAAAATGTTAAATCAAGCAATAAAGAGAACATATATTAAATAGAGGGATAGGAGTGGGAGTTAGAGGGGGAAGTGGAGTGAGGTGTATGGGATTGTGGCTGAGTGGAGTGCGTATGTATTCTGTGCGTGACGTTGTATACAGATATGGGGGTATGTGTAAAGAGTGATGAGAGTTTGGCTGTGGTGTGTGTATGATGATGGTCGGTCTCAGTTAATCCGGTGAAGATATAGTAATATAATATAAGCGGTTTAAATACGATTTTTAAGAGCTGAGATGTTGGTATTAAATATATCAATGTCATTGAAGTGGTCATTGTATGCATTACATGTTCGCTGAATGAATGAGTTCTGTGCATAAGAGGTTCTGCTTATGGGTACATGGAAGAGCACGGACTGTCGGGTTCGCCTTGATGGAGCGTGGAGAGAAACCAGCTCCAATTGGCTGGGACAGTCAATATGTCCCTGAAGTAACTTGAAAAGTAGTATTTGATCAGCTCGTGCTCTTCTATGTTCCAGGGTTCTCATGTTATAGGAATCCATTGCTTCCATATATGAGTCGAAATATATGCCGGATTTACCATTGAGGCGACGCAAAAACCTGTTCTGAATTTGTTCTATTCTCGCAATGTATGTTGTCTGTTGTGGATTCCAGACCTGAGATGCATACTCCAAGTGACTGCGAACGAATCATCATCATCACTCTTAGCTCTACAACCCCTGGTGGGTCTTGGTCTCCTCAAGAGCCTTCCTACACTCATCTTGGTTTAGTGTCAGCTCTCTACAGTTCAGAACCTCCAAGGCAGATACGTGTTTGAGGACGTTGTAACTCCATCTTAAATTTAGCCTTCCTAAGCTACTTCGCCTTATAGTGCTACCAATCTAAATATTTTAGTTCATCAACTTGTAATCGTATGAAAACTATTGATAAAAGATGCGATATAAAATAATAAATGCAGATTTTTGTTTTTTTGCACGATACTAATAATAATATAATTTTTAACGAGAATTAATATGAATAAAATAAAGTACTAAAATCTGAACAAACGGTTACTTTGACACGTTGAAATATATTCAATAGTTCCAACTTGAAATCTATATCGCTCACTTTAATCTCACCTCACCAATATGTAGACAATATAGTCATACTAATTAAGTTAAATGAATCTGAAATTTTCTCCAATCATAAGAAAGATACAAAAATAATACAATTTTTCATAAAATTATGTTAATATATTGTTAGTTAATTGTTTGTGGTATCTTGTAAATGTATGTGACAATTATTTTAATATTCCTACTTATTTCAATATTCTTTAAATTACTCTTCTATATTCATATATGTGGGGTATATAAGCAAAGGCAGCAATGTGAAATAAAAAAAAATTGATTGCAGTCACCGAGGATTACTAATTTAAATTGACTTGAATTCTAGATTTTATGTGTCTATCCCTTCCAAAATCAAGTTTTCCATAAATTTATAGGCAATGTTTTCTATAAAAAAATCAGATTCAGTACATTATAAATTAGTAATTCTCGTTGACTGCATTTATATTCTTTTTGATATTACTGCCTTTGCTTTTATAACTCACATTATAATGCTTTACATATTATTTCCATGTTTATTTTATTTTTACTTCTGTGTTCCTGGATAGTTGTATTTTTACAGGCTTTAATTTATAAGGCTTCACTTGTCTGTCTACTAGGGATAGGGATAAATTTTGAATTCAATATTATACCCTCTTTTTGATGAACAATCGTTCTAAAATATGGTAGAAACCTGTATTTCGGATGACAATGCAATAATCATTAATCAATAATCAAATCTAATATTGCGGAGCTTTATTATAAGTCTATATATTATTCACGTGTTTTACTAGTGATAAATCATAATTTAAAGAATTCTTAACGCTTTCATTTCTAATGCATTTTTTGAGCCATGTTTTACCGGGTTGCTCGTTGAATAAACATTTTATGTTAAAAGTTAGTCAATATTTGATTTTCCATTTAGGCAGACTAAACTATACAAAGCGAGATTGAGTAGTAGAAATACGTAAATATCTACCCTTTTATCATTCAGTTAGTCTGCAACCCTTATTTGTTTGTACGCGACACTGCGACGGTATAAAATTTGGGGATGAAATTATAATTACAAGAGCTGAGTTAGGTGTCCAAAGAAAAATATTTTTTTGTGAATCGTATCATTTTGAAAAATATTCTTTATACTGGATGTAATAATAATGTCATACGACACGCTGTTAAAGAAATAACAATATCCATGTTTTTGAAGATTAAACTTCTTTTAATTTATTTTATTTTATACACTTTCAGGGTATAATCAATTCCTTCCTGATATCAGTTATTAAATCGAGGGTTAAAGAACAGCGTATTATCTTAAATACAAAATTTTTATACAAAATGCAAGGAATGCTATTATAAAAGTGGTTAATTTCTCTAGCATTGCCACACAATCGCCTTAAAATATCAAAATATTTATCATAACGTTATAAAACTTTAATTTCCGAGAAAAGTGTTAAATGAATGTGGTAGAATATCCATTTCAGAGAAAAACATGCTTTAATGACCTTCTACGGCAAGGTTAAATATAAGTTATTAATATTATATAAATATTATAGTCGATATGCCCGTAAAATGAATTTCGTGAGTCTGCAGTGATTCGCAATGACTTGCTTCAGCAAAACATAATAAAGAAGAAGATATGTGGCTTAACTGCATGTGTAGTGGCAATGTCCGCATGGCGTCAGCAGTCCATTGTTCAAATGTTTCCATTGTCTGGATTTGCTGACCTAAATACTTCCTGAGGACACTGCAGTACTCCAATTTCCTTTTGTTTTAATGTTGCTGCGGGGGTAATGTCCGCATAGCGTCAGCAGTTCACTGTCCAATTATTTTCGTTGTCTGGATTTGCTTACTACTTCCATACGTGTATCAGACTTTGAAAATCCAAAGGTCAGCGATAAGATTTCCGACTGGAAGGGGAACGTATAAAGAGTTAGCGGGCTACATAAACTTTGTCCCTTAACAGTGAATCAGACAGTCGAGAGTCAATCAGTGTTGCTTCTTTATCTGTATGCCTTCAATAGTTCCCGGAACTTAACTGTGGGAGAAATAAACTTCAACTACGACCGATCACTCATTCGTTCCACGACCTGCAAAAACTTCCTAAAATATCCATCACTAAAATTTTAAAACAGAAATGCAGTTTATATCACAAAGAAAATAAAAAAAAAACAAGTGTCACGGAATTCTGAACTAGTGAGATTTGGAGGTATTTTTAACACAAAATTGAAGACATTTTAAGCATTTATAAGTTTAAACAGTTAATATTTAAATAAAATATATATGAAGAGAAATTACTCAAGTAATTACTCCTCATATAAACTATTTTAGTACAGTGTTGTATTAAGCCAATAAAGGAAATCTCAAGAAATTACAAGTGATGCAAAACAAGTGATGGAACTATCTTGCAAATGTATTCCCAGTAATAAAATCCCAGAAATTAAATATGAGTGAAATATTGCAAAATAGTATGATTGATTGATTTTTCCATTTAATAATTAATTAATCATTAAATAAAAAAACATTATTACTTAAATTCCAGCGTTTTTATTTGTCCCCGTAGCCCCGACCCGTGACAATATTAATCAACTTAGGATAAAAATATGTGGAAAAACAATAATCCATGTAATACCCAGAAAATAAATTTTACTGCATACTTAATTTGAGCCACGCCGTGACAAAAATACGTAACCGAATTTGCACGACTATCTTTTGAACTTAGATCTACGGGACGTTGGTTTCGGTGTTCCATTAGCGGTGTTAGCGTAATCAAACAGCTCGTGTTATTCCGGATCACGTGTACACTTAAAGGTGCATTCCCACGCGACCTTGTGTGCGCTTTCGCTTCGGTGCTTTTAAGCAAGACCAACAATCAATTGGCTCTGGAAGAGCAACTACCAGCAACCGTCAACAGAAAATCTGATAACCTTTAAAAGGGCGCGCTCCATATAATCATGATTTATTATATATATATATATATATATATATATATATATATATTATATGTTAAATCGAAGGCTTTCACGGGTACAATATGTGTTAGTTCTAACTACTTTGGGGGTAACCCGCGTCAAATTCTGGTCGTCAGGACCAGTCGTCTGCCGACGTTTCGAACAGATCTCACTGTTCATCTTCAGGGCGCTTTGTCGATGAGCTGCTTCTCCAAAAAGCGTACAACCGTTTGGGTCCGGAGCTCACCGTCAACTGAAAGTTTGAGAAATTCTGCGTCAGGTGTTTGTGGAGGAGTGGGTTTCTCCAGCGACGCTGCTAATGAGTTTTGCTCGACTTCTAGTGATCCGTATATTTACTTTACTATCGTCATTATACAATGTTGAAAAGGTTGGATTTTCTAATTGCTTCGGTGTTTCCATCGTGATATACGGTTTATTATTAATATTATTTGTATTAGGAATTTGATTATAATATCAAATTCCTAAGAATGTTACTCCATGCGTTCGACTTCCGACCGCATGGAGTAACATTCTCTAATAATATATATATATATATATATATATATATATATATATAAGACAGAAAAGAACGGAAAATTGATCTCGATGCGTGTAGATTTTATATCTAATAATCATTATCAAAGTTTGCGTTTTATTTTGATAATGATTATCCCCCTATGAACAAAATCCAGTAAGTGTTTTCTCAGAACATACATATAAAAATTTACAAACAAGAGTTTAAGTAAGAATTGGATGAATCAGTATCATAATTTTTGCGTCAAAAAATATTATTTTCTGTTATCACATAATTTATTTATGCTTTACAAAAACACGAGAAATATTCCAATTTAAATTTGTTCGGATACAATCGCCTACGTAATCTTTTTTTTTTAACATGAGCTTGGATAACATTTTTCATACCCTTAAGAGGTTTGATTTTTTCAGAACATGCTGAAATTTTCTTTTATTATTTTCAAACAATAGAAATCGCCTTTATTTCATTATTAAACAGTTTTATTTTTCTCCCTCTCAAATAATTTCTAGGAAAGGAGTTTTAAAAATAATTGGGAGTTACAATCCATTTCGTAATTTTTTTTAAATGGCGTCGAATGAAATATCGTCTGCAAACGAACGCTAATAAATTTCACAGGGAGATTAATTTCGCTCTCACATTTTACACGCCGTGTGTGTGTGCACTGCGCACAAACGCGTAGTACTCATATTTTGTTGTTTTTTGCTCGTAGAGCGTCCGGGAGATTAATACTAACGTGGCCGATTTGATTGCATCTGTTTTACTTTTTAGTATGTTTACATCAATTCGAATAATGAAAGCGAATTTTGTTTAAAATTAATTAAAGAGTGTTAGTTTAATTTGTATAAACCACTACCAGATTTTAGGTCTACCGGTTTCGAGACGTGCCCGTCTCTTCGTCAGGACCAACACTGCACTACTATGTTCACAACACTGTACACCACAACCATAGTATTGCTGACTTTTCAATAATATTTGTCACGTGCGTGTTAATCTTGTCAAGGACAAGCATGCACTAACTAGCCTACATAACAATCAGGAATCTACGAGGGAGATAGAGTGAGAGGGGTGGGGTTTAACGTGGGTGTTACCAAATCTTTTATGAAAGTTAATATCTTTAATTTTCTCTAAGTACCTTATGTATTGTCTTCAATTGACTAAATCGAAAAAATCCTGTAATATTTTCAATAGCTTGAAAAATAAAGTTCAGGTTTCATTAATTCATTCCTTCATTACTTCCATCTCCATCCCCATCTACTTTATTTCCTCCATTTCTTCCACCTCCTCCATCTCCTCCATCTCCACCATTTCCTCCGTCTCCTCCCCCCTGTTTCCTCGCAAAAAAAAACGAGCTGGCATATTTAGGCACACTAAATGATTGTTGGTTGTAAATGTATTTCAAGATAAGATAAAATAAGTTAATTAACTTAAAATCGCGATTAAAAACTTTAATACTCAATAATGTGCTTTACACAAAGGATCAACGTTATTAAGGCTCGGTTGCGCCAGCAGAAGTAAATTTGGTTCCAGTAATATTGACCCGAGTAACTTTTTTTACCCGTTACCTGAGAGTAAACTCGATTTTGGGTTGCACAATCGTCTTTTTTACCTCGGTTAAACCAAGAGTTAGGCTAATAGGGTGCCAAGCGGAATAAACCACAAATACCGCATATGTCTATGGAATTTGATTTATTTAAGTTTTTTACCACTGGCAACCTACCTACTTTTGCGGTTTAAAATAGTTCAAACAACAAACGTCAAACTCCTCAAACCGCCAAACGGCTTTGATTTTAGATTTCCTGAGTTTTTAACGTGCAATCATGTCTCAACTTTCTGGGTAAGCAAAATGTATATGCTATATGTGTTCTTATTATTATTCGCAGTATTTCGGCATTGATCTTGAGAAATTTCGTGTCTGTTTTAGTTCTACAACAGTGCGCTCGACAAATTTTACATACGAAGAAACACAGAGGCTGAAAATGCTGATCGACGAATTCGCCCCTATTTTATTGGATAAACGAACGGATCATTCAAGTATTTCTCAGAAGGAGAAGGTTTGGATCGAGTTATCCAATAGATTCAATGCTGGGGGTACGAATTTTAGGTCGGTCAAAAAACTTCGATTAAAATTCGATAATATGAAAAAGGCGGCAAAAAAGGTCAGTATTTTAAAAATAAACGAATTGGTTCATTTTGTTATACATTCAACATACTTCTTCGATTATAAAATGAATATTGTACCGTTTTAGGAGACTTGTCGAGAAAAAAGAGGCCGACAAGCAACTGGTGGTGGTCCGCCTCCTTCAAGACCTTCTGAAATAACAGAATGGCTTGTTGGATTAATGCCAACAGCCATTCTGGGATTTGCACCAGTTTTTGATAATGACGTCGGACTCAATGGTTGGTTTTGATGTATGCTATTATTACCACTTCATTATGATAGTTGCAAAAAAGACACAAAATATTGTTATCATTTCAGGAACTTCAATCCCAGCAGGAAATGTGTTGGATGCCGTCGTAGACGATGTGACCACTGTGCCAATGGTGGAACAATTCACCGAATCCATGAACCATCTACATCCATGCATGGCGGTCACTCCATCCACATCCACGGCGGAGCATTCGTCCACGATAGTGCATCCATCTACAGTCGTGATGGATGCTACGACACCTCACACCCTGCTGAGGACACCAGTGTCTCAACCTTTGCGTAATGTGTATTTGTCATTCGTATCAAATAGAAAAAATAGTTCAAATACAAATTCTCATAATAACAAGTGTATTGGGATTTTCAGGATCAGGAAATATAGGCTCAAATAGGAGGGAGACAGCGACGCCTCAAGACACAAGGAAGAGGATGCGCGAGCTATCTTCCTCCAAAAGCATCTTAACAAAGATTAAAATAGAGAGGGAGCGACTCTTGCTCAAGTGTGCTGAGGACGAGCATGCCGGTCATTTGGCTACGACGGCTCTTATTCAGGAGCACTTGCGGGAGAAGCATGCCGGTGATTTGGCTAGCACGGCCCTTATTCAGGAGCACTTGCAGGAGAAGCACGCCCTCTCTATTTTACATGCTGAACAGACCCACGTCCTGCTGCAGCAGCAACTAAAAGAGAAACATCAATTGTGGATGGAGATGTCAAAAAAAAATTGATCCTTCGTTTGACCATTCAAAATGTATTATTTTCTGTCTATAAATCTGTATGCTTATACGTTACTCGTATACTGATCACCTCTTTATTAATTAATTTTGTATTGCTTACAGAATGAATATTCTTTGTCATTTTTATCTGCTGCTGTCGTGGGACTTTTGTCACTTGGCTATAAATCTGTATGCTTATACGCTACTCGTATACTGATCACCTTTTTATTAATTAATTTTGTATTGTTTACAGAATGAATATTCTTTATCATTTTTATCTGCTGCTGTCGTGGGACTTTTGTCACTTGGCTATAAATCTGTATGCTTATACGTTACTCGTATACTGATCACCTCTTTATTAATTAATTTTGTGTTGCTTACAGAATGAATATTCTTTGTCATTTTTATCTGCCGCTGTCGTGGGACTTTTGTCACTTGGCTATAAATCTGTATGCTTATACGCTACTCGTATACTGATCACCTTTTTATTAATTTTGTATTGTTTACAGAATGAATATTCTTTGTCATTTTTATCTGCTGCTGTCGTGGGACTTTTATCACTTGGCTATAAATCTGTATGCTTATACGTTACTCGTATACTGATCACCTTTTTATTAATTAATTTTGTATTGCTTACAGAATGAATATTCTTTGTCATTTTTATCTGCTGCTGTCGTGGGACTTTTGTCACTTGGCTATAAATCTCTATGCTTATACGTTACTCGTATACTGATCACCTCTTTATTAATTAATTTTGTATTGCTTACAGAATGAATATTCTTTGTCATTTTTATCTGCTGCTGTCGTGGGACTTTTGTCACTTGGCTATAAATCTGTATGCTTATACGCTACTCGTATAATGATCACCTTTTTATTAATTAATTTTGTATTGTTTACAGAATGAATATTCTTTGTCATTTTTATCTGCTGCTGTCGTGGGACTTTTGTCACTTGGCTATAAATCTGTATGCTTATACGTTACTCGTATACTGATCACCTCTTTCTTATTTAATTTTGTATTGCTTACAGAATGAATATTCTTTGTCATTTTTATCTGCCGCTGTCGTGGGACTTTTGTCACTTGGCTAAAATCTCTATGCTTATACGTTACTCGTATACTGATCACCTCTTTATTAATTAATTTTGTATTGCTTACAGAATGAATATTCTTTGTCATTTTTATCTGCTGCTGTCGTGGGACTTTTGTCACTTGGCTATAAATCTGTATGCTTATACGCTACTCGTATACTGATCACCTTTTTATTAATTTTGTATTGTTTACAGAATGAATATTCTTTGTCATTTTTATCTGCCGCTGTCGTGGGACTTTTGTCACTTGGCTATAAATCTGTATGCTTATACGTTACTCGTATACTGATCACCTCTTTATTAATTAATTTTGTATTGCTTACAGAATGAATATTCTTTGTCATTTTTATCTGCCGCTGTCGTGGGACTTTTGTCACTTGGCTATAAATCTGTATGCTTATACGCTACTCGTATACTGATCACCTTTTTATTAATTTTGTATTGTTTACAGAATGAATATTCTTTGTCATTTTTATCTGCTGCTGTCGTGGGACTTTTTCACTTGGCTATAAATTGTATGCTTATATACTGTATACTGATCACCTATTTTATTAATTTTGTATTGAATGAATATTCTTTGTCATTTTTATCTGCTGCTGTCGTGGGACTTTTGTCACTTGGCTATAAATCTCATGCTTATACTGTATACTGATCACCTCTTATTAATTAATTTTGTAGTGCTTACAGAATGAAAATTCTTTGTATTTTTATATGCTGTTGTCGTGGGACTTTTGTCACTTGGCTATAAATCTGTATGCTTATACGCTACTCGTATACTGATCACCTTTTATTAATTAATTTTGTATTGCTTACAGAATGAATATTCTTTGTCATTTTTATCTGCTGCTGTCGTGGGACTTTTGTCACTTGGCTATAAATCTGTATGCTTATACGTTACTCGTATACTGATCACCTCTTTTATTAATTTTGTATTGCTTACAGAATGAATATTCTTTGTCATTTTTATCTGCCCGCTGTCGTGGGACTTTGTCACTTGGCTAAAATCTGTATGCTTATACGCTACTCGTATACTGATCACCTTTTTATTAATTAATTTTGTATTGTTTACAGAATGAATATTCTTTGTCATTTTTATCTGCTGCTGTCGTGGGACTTTTGTCACTTGGCTATAAATCTCTATGCTTATACGTTACTCGTATACTGATCACCTTTTTATTAATTAATTTTGTATTGTTTACAGAATGAATATTCTTTGTCATTTTTATCTGCTGCTGTCGTGGGACTTTTGTCACTTGGCTATAAATCTGTATGCTTATACGTTACTCGTATACTGATCACCTCTTTATTAATTAATTTTGTATTGCTTACAGAATGAATATTCTTTGTCATTTTTATCTGCTGCTGTCGTGGGACTTTTGTCACTTGGCTATAAATCTGTATGCTTATACGCTACTCGTATACTGATCACCTTTTTATTAATTTTGTATTGTTTACAGAATGAATATTCTTTGTCATTTTTATCTGCTGCTGTCGTGGGACTTTTATCACTTGGCTATAAATCTGTATGCTTATACGTTACTCGTATACTGATCACCTTTTTATTAATTAATTTTGTATTGCTTACAGAATGAATATTCTTTGTCATTTTTATCTGCTGCTGTCGTGGGACTTTTGTCACTTGGCTATAAATCTCTATGCTTATACGTTACTCGTATACTGATCACCTCTTTATTAATTAATTTTGTATTGCTTACAGAATGAATATTCTTTGTCATTTTTATCTGCTGCTGTCGTGGGACTTTTGTCACTTGGCTATAAATCTGTATGCTTATACGCTACTCGTATACTGATCACCTTTTTATTAATTTTGTATTGTTTACAGAATGAATATTCTTTGTCATTTTTATCTGCTGCTGTCGTGGGACTTTTGTCACTTGGCTATAAATCTCTATGCTTATACGTTACTCGTATACTGATCACCTCTTTATTAATTAATTTTGTATTGCTTACAGAATGAATATTCTTTGTAATTTTTATCTGCCGCTGTCGTGAGACTTTTGTCACTTGGCTAAAATCTCTATGCTTATACGTTACTCGTATACTGATCACCTCTTTATTAATTAATTTTGTATTGTTTACAGAATGAATATTCTTTGTCATTTTTATATGCCGCCATCGTGGGACTTTTCCGTAATTAACTTGTTCTTTTAACATTGTATTTAATTCTGTTTTGGTTGGTTTTGTTTTACTTTTGATGAATGGTTTGTTTCTGCGACCGTGCGGTTCCGCAGGGGTTTATACGACCGCTGCGGGGCGGCACGGTCCTAAAAAGTAGTATTAAAAAAATGTCAACCTGGAGACAATTGAGTAGGACTGATAAGGAAGCTTTTTTAGAACGGTCCTTGGTAAGCGGTGGGTACCATTCACTTACTGTTTTTTGATGGAGAAGCCCAACAACTTATTCCTTCTTTGGATTGCACCATTCTCTGGCCAAAAAGAAATACTGATCATTTTTTTATTTTATTTCTATTTTCATATGTACTTGACTGTTTTTATATACCTACTGACTGCATCTATTGTGTTTTCTCTTGCTTCTCTCTCTCTCTCTCCTCAATAAAATAAAAAGAGTTTTACACAAATAATTTGGTTTTATTATACTTATGATATGAATCTTTGTTACATTGTAGTGGGGAATACTTGCCGTACTAATCTTAAAATAATAAATTATTGAAATATAAATTATTTGGCATAATACTTCTAATTAAATATTTGATTAAAAAACACTTATTTTTACCTTAAAAATATGATTTTTAAGTGAATACGTTAGTCTCGTACACTTCTTCATTAGCTAATCTGTAATTAATAAATATAAAATTACTTAATAATATGCATTTTCCTCCAAGAAGTATTATTTTAATATAGTAGTAAAAGAAAAGATTATTACCTTGAAAAATATCTTTCGATTAATTCACTTCTTCTAATACTATTCTCATTTGCTTGCTCCCCTTCGCTTGTTTGTACTTCATCAGTTGTCAATATCTCCTCATTACACCTGAACTGATTGTCGTTCTTTATAATACAAATATTATGTAGAATCGCTGTGGCTACTATAGTAGGCTGCACGCGGTCAGTGTGGATCCTCAACTTGGTGCCTATAGCTGGGAAACGCCGTTTCCATACACCAAATGTCCTTTCGACAACATTTCTTGTCCTTATATGGCTCTCATTGTATAGCTTCTCAGCTACACTTACAGGGTTAGAGAGCGGTGTCAACAAGTATGGTTTGAGAGCATATCCCTTATCTCCAATAAAATACTTATTGCCAAATTCACCTCCCTCCAATCTACTTTGGATATAGCTGTGGTTGAATATGTTGCTGTCATGGCTGGATCCAGGCCACCTAGCTACGATGTCCATGATCATCATGTTAGCATTGACGACAGCTTGGACGTTAAAAGAAAATATCCCTTTTCTATTACGGAAATATTCTGCTTCATGTCCACCTAAAACAAGTCTAAAATTAGGCCCAAGGGTACAACTTTGGAGGATTGTGTGAGTTTGATTATTTTTGATATTTTATTTACCTGGGTTTAAAATGGGGACATGTGTACAGTCAATAGCACCGACAATATTTGGAAATTTTGCTATTTTATGAAATTCTTCTGCGCACTTGGTAATTTCAGAAGCATTACCTGGCATTAAGATAAACTGTGGACGTAATTTACATATTGAAATGGTCACTGCGTAAACAATTCTTGAGACCGTACTTTTATGTAGGCCACTCAAATCTCCTGCACACTGTTGTATTACGCCAGTTGCATAAAATCTCAATGCCAAAAGCACTTGCTGTGATGGAGTGACTGCATGATTCCTAGAAGTTTATTACGTACGATAGAATATATAATATTGAAAAATTTATTGAAAATAAAAATATTACATACATTTTACATTGAATACATTTTTTTAATACATGTTTAACTATCCCCGGTAAAGTAATACTTGTGTTTGGGGACAGGAGTATGATACATAAGAGTATGAATGTATAAAGTTGATAATGGAACAGTGTAAAGAAATACAAACATCATAAGATAAATATTGGTGACTCAATAACTATTTTTTATTTTAATTATGTATATTCTATTTGTTTTATGTGTTTCTTGAATTTTGTATAGTGTTCTTCAGTTCTAATTAATATTCATTGGTAAGTTATTGAAATATTTGACACCCAGATAATTTAATGGTGTTGTGTGGCTGTTTATGAACATATTATTTGCGCTCTTTGTTTAATATATACGGACTACGCTTATTAATTTCATACTAACTTTTTTGTGGGCCTTTCCAAATCCTGCTTTATCAAATCGATCAACCACAATACCGACTCTTTCGACATTCGAAACCTGGCAAAAAATTCGACGTCATCCCACTGAAAATGATCAATTCGCTGACGATAAACCATCGGTCTGCGTAATAATATGTATTCACACTCGAGCTCATCATCGGACGAACTGCTCTCATCATCGCTAAAAAAACGCGAAATTAAAAGATTCATTGTAATGTTTACAAATTTCAATACAACAATGACCGCGACAAAATTCAAATGACATGTACCTATATTGATAAGTCACATTTTCAAATCAGCTGTGAGAGGACGGCCATTTTTTAACCAACATTTTACTTTTACCCAACTGTCTTGGAGAGTAAAATAAAGTTACTCATGTATGTACTTCGGCGAGTAAAATAATTTTTACCGTCGCTGGCGCAACCCGTTTTTAGTAAAAAATGTAACTTGAGTAACTTTTTTACTAAAACTTTGCCTTTACTTTGGATGGCGCAACCGGGCCTAAGTGCGTTTCTTAGATTAACTTAATTCAAGTAAGATGGTGTAAAGATTAGCCACGCGATAAACTTAAACTCGAATTTATAATTAAATGGTAGACTCATCGGTAGACATTACCATTTAGCAATATGATTCTAAAATAACATATTTTATCACTTTGTAAATATAAAATAAATTACATATATTTTGATTTTCTTCTTTTACGTAATTGTGAATTACCGAATAAATAATGATAATTAAGAGGGACTGCCCTTTTCGAAACTCGTTGGACCTCGTAGACGAGGATCTCCTCGCCTTCCATTTATATCTCCATCAGTGCAACCTCTTGAGAACAAGTCGATTCTAGAGCACAGGTTCTCTTACAAACATCGCAGGTTAAATTGTCTGTTAATTGTTCGAAAAATATTCAATAGTGGATAAGTTAAGTCTGAGTGTTTATTATATTTGAATTAATATTAACATTTTTCCTTATAGAATTTTCCCTTTGAAATACTTGAAATAAGGAAAAATGTTAATATTAATTCAAATATAATAAATACTCAGACTAAATTTGTGCACAACCCACTGTTGAATATTTTTCCACTTAAGATTCCATCCCCTTCAGATGACATTCCTAACAATTAAGAGCTCCGACCCCCCCCTTCCTCCCCTCATTTCTGAATTTAAACTAAAGTTTAAACTAAAGTTTAAATTCAGAAATGGCAGAGCATGCGAGAATGGAGAGACGTAAGTTTGATTCGAAATTATTATATGGGTGCAATAAAGGAAGAAGAATGGACATCTTGGAGATTTTAGAAATAAATAATAATAAAATAAATAATAAAAATATAATTAACATCCAGATACCGCCCATAACCTCTCCACTCCTATCCATTCTAACCCCGCCCCCGACCCCCACCACCATTACACCCACCCAATCCCTATAAATTCTGTCTCGAATTATTTTTAATTTAGTTGTAAACGTGTTGTTATTGACAATGGGAGAAATCCCGAAAACGTTCTAACATTTCGAAATAAATGTAGTGGAATAAAACAGTGTTGTTCACCCTCATTTTTTTAAATATTAAAAGTGATTTGTGTTTTATTTTAAATTGTCTCTTTTTGTCCTGTAACGATGGGCGATAGGGCAAGTCTGTTCAGGGTTTTTCTTGCTGCCGCTGTACTATTCGCTCTGGATCATTTCGCCACTCAGTGCGGTCAAGTGCCAGCTCTTTCCAATTACTGGGAATATTGCACAGTGCCAGGGACTCCGGTAAGCAATCCATGAGACGCTTCTTTTGACCACCAACCTTAAGTTTACCGAGGACTTCACCGCCTAGTACACGCTTAGGCAGTCTATGGTCTCTCGTACGTATCACATATCGGCTCCAACGTAGTCTGGCATTAGTCATTAGATCCTCAATAGGTTTGCAGTCTAAATGCTTTAGAACTGTCATATTCCTGATAATATGATAGCTCCATTGAATTTGCAATATGCGTCTAAAAAAGCGCAGTGGGAGGTTCCAGACAGCGAATATGTCTTTTATCAGCTCTCTAGGGATATCTTCTATACAAATACCCGACTGCCGAAAACAAATCATAATTAATTTATTGCTCATGAAATAGATTTTTTTCATTTTTTAATATACGTGAACATGCATATACTTTTTTACATATATGGGTTTAAATTTTTCTTTTGCTTCGGTATTCAATAATATCTGCATGATGTTACTATCTATACATATGATTACTTACATCCTTTATTACTTACTAGATATTTTTTTTACTTTCACTATTGTTTTTTTATTCAATAATATCTATTGTTTTAATTATCCATATTTTATATTAATATTCTTAAATAATTGATTAATTTATAGTTATATAGTATTCTGTTTTATATTTATATAATTCTGTTCGTATTATATTGTAAGATGAAGATAAATAAATAAATTTTTATAAAGGCATGCATATTTTTGACGTTTAATTTCTAGGTTAGAATATGTGTATGCTTGGAAATGTGTCAAACTCGAACGCATACAAGGTGACGTGTCATCAATATTATGTGGCCCCTTTTCCTATCGATGTATCAAGATCAAGATAAAAAAAATTGGGTATCCATAGGCAAATTATAACCTCCTAAACGGATACCTTCGTGCGCTGTGGTAGGTTTCGATCCAGGAAGATTCGAAACTAAGGTAGTGAGTCATAAATAACTGAAATATTGCGGGATTATTACAAGGATTTAATAAATCAAAAACTGGGTGCGTATATTTATATACGTGGGGTAGAAGTTATACTTTTTTATACGTATTATGACGTGCGTAAAAAACCACATGCTATGTAAATCTTACGTTCTGATCTCACCTGAGATCAACCACATATCTATATATTTTTTTAAAATATTCTATTTATGTAGTTTGAATGGAATAGTGGAAGCCGTAAGCCATAAGCCGCAAGGTCATAAGCCCTGTAAACGCTAAATAAAGCCATCCTTTTACGGCATACTTTTCCATATTAATAATTTGGTCTCTGTGAAATATCTAGTAGAGAAAATCCTGTTATTGTGTTCTTAGAATGAACTTAAATTTTTTTCTAGCCTTTTATGTTTAACTAGAAGTTTTGTTTCGTTTCGCTAATTAAAGGCTAGGTTTAAAAAGTACATCGCTTTAATTCCTGCGTAACTTTATGTAGCCTTTATAGCCGATCTCAAGATATACACTTTTACTGCGATTGTTTATTGTTCAACCCTTAACAACCCCCCGGTAGGCTTTAGAATGAAAACATTTCTGCCCTTATTAGTTACTACCCGCTGGGGGTGTGACGGGCACTGAAATAATAATTAGGACAAGCAAAGAGAATTTTGAAAGAAACAAAAATATTAAAAACTGGTTGCTTTTTCATACAACGCGGCATAAAATTTGATGCCAGACTTTTGAATCAGTTTTAAATTTAATCTATGTAAAAATAAATTGAAAAATAATTTAAAATGATACATTTTACTTTAAAATCAATGTGACGAAGAGTGTGATGAAGATGTTAGATTCTACATCTGTCGTGATGTACATAAGAGTGTTGTGTAACGTGATTAAAGAAAGGCACAAGGTAGCAAGAATATATACTTACAATAGGTAGGTATATTCATAGACATTTATTTCGGATGATTTAAGATACATGGGATTATAATACAAATGTTACAGGTTAGTTAAGTTTACAAAACCAAATGCGTGTAGTCACATCATTATAGGACCAAGTTCACCACACTTACATGAAAAAAATAATTTATTGAAAAATAATGTTATCACCTCCAGGACTGCTTTATAACAATGTATTGTTGAACATCTTAAATCGAGTACCAATAATAAAAATGCTTAATTCAAAAGCTGACGAATGATTGGTTATTGAATTGAAATTTTTTTTTTTTTTAACTAGAGATGCGAACACGGAATACATGTCACATCAATATTCTTACTATTTTCAAACTAAGCTAAATGCTAGCGCTATGAAAATACGGTAACTTGCTAGTCTGGAGCGAGGTTCGAACCCGAGACCTTTGGATCACGAGGCGAGAGTCCTAACCACAAGACCAACAAGCTACTCTTAAAACTGTTTATTGAATTACGATTAAAGTGTGTATATTAGAATTTCATGTGATAGTCGATTTTTTTGCAAAAACGATTGGATATTTATTTTTAAAACAAAACACATATTCATTCATTCAACATTCAATGCGGCTGTAAAAGTTGTATACTTTCGAACCTTTTGAATACGTCAGTGAATAAAGGGAGGGTTGGACTTTTATTGAAAATGCATTAATTGAAATGATTCCTTGATTCCTCTTGAATGTCTATGATGCTGCGAAGATGAATGTCTTCAAATCGTCGTAAGACGATTCGAAGACATTTATCTCACATTTTAAGTATCGCAAATCAGTAGTTACATTCAATTAGTAGCAATTCAGAAACAGATATTAATTATTTAACTAAATTAAAGTATTTCAATTATATTAATAATGTCCCTAGATATCGTACTATTGTATTTATATACATTTTTAACATATACATATGTAAATATCTATTATCAAAACCACGCCGAAGAATTATAACTTATACCGCGCGTACATGAGTACCTACTTACTTACTTACTTACTTACCATCACGCCGTTTCCCCGCGGGGGTAGGCAGATAGGATAGAGCGCCATATTCTTCTGTCCTGACATACAAATTTCGCTTCGTCTACATTCATACATCTTCGCATGCAAGCTCGACGGTTGTTCAGGCTTCTAACAGAACCATCTTCCAGTATCTGGTTAATCTGGTCATGCCACGTCTTCCGTGGTCGCCCTCTCTTTCTGGCGCCGTCAACACTTGCATCATATATCTTTCTTACCATTCTTTCCTCATTCATTCGCTCAACATGCCCAAACCACCTGAGCGACCCTATTTTTATTCTTTGTATTATGCTACGACAACGTGTGAAATATTAGTAGGCAATGAATGTTTGGAACAAGTAGATGAGTTTGTGTACTTGGGAAGTATGTTCGATAGAAGAGGGAATATTGAGAAAGATATAGAGAGGAGAGTGACTGCCGGGAATGGGTGAACTGTGCTTTGAATGCAATAATTTCTAATAGAAATATGTCTACCGAGGCAAAACTGGCGGTACATAATGGAGTTATGGTACCGACACTAATGTATGGAAGTGAAGCCTGGAGCTGGCAGAAGAGGAACGAAAGTAGATTGAATGCAGTGGAGATGAGGTCCCTTAGACGGATGTGTGGTAAATTCATGTATGATAGAGTAAAGAATGAAGATATTAGGAATGAATGTAAAGCTGATCGTAGCATAATGAGTACCTACACGCGCCTTAATATTTTTTTAAACTTATCATCACTTGTGATGATGAGTATAAGTAACTCTCATATGATACATGTCTTCCCATTCGTAGATTGTGGCTCGTAATGAAAATGTACTGAAACGAAGTCCTTCAATGAAATGGCAAGGGTTAATAAGATAGGAAGAAAATATTTTATTTGAAATAAGGCGTAGAAAATATGTGAAAATTCTAGATATGTTTCAATTAGAATTCTTCAAAATGTTTACATATATTTTAATACGCAAAATTAAAAAAAAAAAATTACTTTACGGGTGTATCCTGCTTAAATTACGAGTCAAAAATATTCATGCAACAATATCCTAATATCAGTAGTTACGGGCGTAAGCGATTTAAAGTTTACATTTTTTCAGTATTTTTGACTGATTTTCTGTAAAATATTGGACTTTTATGAAAATAACTAATATAAAGGTCAAATAAAATTATTAAAAAATTGCAAAAATTAGAAAATTTTTTTTTTTCCATTTAAATTATCTTGTAGTAAAGCGAACAAATTATAATATTCGATGTAAGTTAGTTTTTATATATGTATAGTTCGACGTTTTACCGAAGACAAATCAGAAAGTCGCTTAACTATTGATATAAGGACATTGTTGCTTGTTGTTTCGACTGATTATTAAGGCAGGAATCTATCTGTTGATGTGGACTACCTGTATTTATATATTTCCCTGTATTTATAGGTATAAACTACACCCTTTATTTATATATTGATTGAATTAATGTAACAATAAAACTTATTCAAAAGGTTAACGTACACAGAGACGATAAAGAGAAATTCATCTTTAAATTTATCGCAATAGAACGAGAATGGGGAAATTGTATCTCAGAATTATTGAAAAACAAAAGGGAAGATGCACTTGTTTGTGCACTTCCTGTAATGCATTAGTGCTCTGGAACGTGCTGAAGACACAGGAACCCAACCCTTTGTGCAGTGGTTGCCAACATTCTCAACATGATTTGACAATTTAGATTCTCGACCAGAACAACTGTGTATTTCTCGGTTTTGTCAAGATATGATTCTCTCAGATGACTTAAATACAATTAAGGTTTATTTATTAAAATTTTAGATTCTAAAAACAACAATTTTAATGGCAAAAACTTCGGAGAAGTTATTATTATTATCCCCTATAGACCCCACCCCGGCTCCCTTCTCTTGTCTTCTACTCAAATCCTTAATCCTTTTTGATAAGAAACTTAGTGCTTGGAGTAATACGCACGTGAAGAGTATTTTATGAAGGTGTTGGTGTGTAAATAATACTATGGTTGTGGTGTGTAGTGATACATGTCTGGTTGTCCTGACGAAGAGACAGGTTACGTCTCGAAACCGATAGATTAAAAAGTAATTTTTAGTGGTTATATTACTAACACACATAACATTTCGTTACTTTGTTTATTAAGTATATAACGCGAACCCTGAACCATCCTTTATTGTTCTTTGTACTTCACCAAACCCACAAATGACGAGAGTGAAAAGAGTGACCCACTGAAACGATTTGACTCAGTTTGTCATGGATCATATTTATAATGAATAACCACAAAGTATTAGCAAAATACAATAGTAGGGGAGGGTGGGGTGTGTTGTGACAGGGGCAGGTTGTGACAACGCGTTTAAAATTCGTACCATTTGACTTAGAGTTACCCGCATAGATTCATTTTATGTGAACTCCGTAGCGTCAGTTGCTATCAAAATATTGGAGCCGTGCGGTTGATTTCATTAAAGTTAAACGATAAAGTTTGATTTAGAGGTACTAAACTAACTTTTTCTGCACTAATTCCAAGTGTTCTGTTGTTTTACTAATACTAGGTGAGTTATTTTACATTTTATTTACCAAATGTTGTGTCTTTTGGCTGTATTATCAGCAATAAAGGAAAACCTTGCGGTAAATAAATTCACTTGCATAGACATTTTAATATAAAATGATCGAATGGGGCGAGTTGTTACAAAAATGTGGGGGCTAGTTGTGACTGTCACAACTAGCCCCTTCGAAATAATTAAAATTTTATATTTAATAAAACGATTATTAGATGTGAAACTGTACAGTTCAATTATTATTTTTACTTTACTTTTTTTATTCGTTCTTTATTTTATGGTACGAAATTACATTAAAAAAATAAAGAAGGGTGAAATTCCCGAAAGTGTTTACGAACGCACTGCTGCTGAGATAGACGCTACAAAGTGTCTCTTAGAAAAGCCGCAATGTCTTTGGTATCAATTATTTATTTATTTATTTATTTATTAACGCCCTATAGGGCTTTTACAACAGATAGGTAAAGTGTACATTAACAGAATATATAGTTTAAAGAAAAAAAAATAATAACATGTAAACATAATAATGACATTATATAACACTAAAACGATTCATAGATCGGAAAAAAGCCCGTCCATTTGTAAATTCTAAGGTGAAAAGAACTTAGAGATTACATTGCAAAATGTAGCAAAGTTAATGTAGCAAAGTTTATTATGATTTTACCACAGTTGATGTGAAAAAACTTGAATATAAGCATGCATGCCAAAATAATATGATCAAAATTCCCGAAAATTGGACAGTACCATTAAACACCAGAACAAATCCGGCCATTACCTCATCCAAGAAAGAACCTACGTAATAGAAAGAAAATTTAAAGCGTAATTTTAACCCACAGCACCCAATAAAACAAAAGCGGAAATAAAGACAAAACTACACAAGAAAGAGACTTTTGGAGTGAAGAAACGAATTCTAGTGTCATTTTCATCCAGCGAGACTGAAGACGAGCCATCTATCATGGAAACTGATGACAGCGATGCAAACGAAGATGAGCAATGCATTTATTGTAAAAACCCTTATTCCAATGATATTTTGGATGAAAGGTGGGTGAGGTGCATAAAATGCCAAAGACGGTGTAATGAACTATATGCTGGAGTGGACGAATTCACTCAAGATTTTATTTGTGACTTTTGTTTGACTAGCAAAAAATAATTTAAATCGATTACAGAATTTTCTTACCACAGTTAATAAGAGTACAATTTTTTTTTATTTGTTGATAGTTAATTATAAAACATGTTACTACTTGTACAATTCATTATTCATAATATTTATTTTGTTAATTAAATTATTTAAATACTCAACAATATTTGACGATTAGTTTGTCACAACCTGCCCCACCCTTGTCACAACTGACCCCTCGGGTGGGGCAGGTTGTGACAATTCCCATATTTTGAAAAACCGTATTTTGTTGCGTTTGTCCTTTTGGTGACATGGTCAATAATGCTAATTTTTTATAGGTGAAGAATTGCTTGCTTCAAATAAAATAGAATGTTTTTGATATTATTAAAGATTTTTCCACAACACCTTTTTTCATAAAAATATTGTTATAACTAGAAACCTGTCAAAAATGATGGTGGTTCCTAAAGAATAAGTATTTATTTATAGAAAAAAAATATTCTATAAAGAAGTTACGGACATTGCACGAGGTTACGACGGACGGACACATGGACGTACAGGACAACAGACAGACGGACAGACAACGAAATTAATGTAAATGCGATTAAGCTAGTAGTATCGTATGTCAACGAGTTTATCTCAGATCCTCGAATTTTATAAGTTCCGGGTTCGTATCCCGGTGGTAATTAAATATTTTTTCAAAAGATAGCTTTTTATAAATCTTTCTGTTTGATTCGTCTGTCTTTTGAGGCTCGAATCGCAAAGAGACTTTCATCTCCTTGCCCTGCCAGAATAATGTAATCAGAAGGCAAAGCATTAATATTCAGTTCCGTTTGACACTAAACCAAGTTGATTTTAAATGTCCTGTATCAATAACCATCCGTTGAAAATTCTTGAGGCTCCGCTTATATTCCACCCTTAACGCTGGGTGAGCCGTGTCGACCCCTGGCTTCGAGAAATTGAAGAAATTTGAATGTAAAATTTTATCTACAATTAAAATTTTCAACGAAAATTATATTGATATTCATAAAATTACATTACGTATATAAGAAAAGTGTGAAAAATATCAGGTTTATGTAGGTTTCAGAAATTTACGAGATGAATGAATTCTGTCATATAGATAAGATGCAGGGATATGGCTGCCTCCAAAAATGGCTTTACACTCGTGCTCAAGTGTCCCAAGTTGTAGTTGGACTGAAATATTACTGTCCTTTAGAATATACCCACCAAATTGACAGATAAAAGTCCATTTTAATGCCATATTTTATATCCCAACTCGCAATTACAGACATTCACCTACTTTTCATCTCCCATTTTGTAAGACCAACTCAAAACAAAACTCTATTATATACAGATCTACAAATTCATTTAACACAAACTATCACCACATTGACATTTTCAACTCAACGATAAGAATCATAAAACAAACAATATCTACACAACCGCACCCAAACTCATTCGTACAATTTATCTTCACTTCTACTCCCGTCCCACATTCCCCTCCACCCTCTCCACTCACTGTTAAATTAAATTACTATATTCAGTAGAAAATTTGTAATTGGCATAATTTTAAAACCATTATTTTATATTTGTTAAGATGTTGATTTGATGTTAATATTCCCCAAAATAAAATAAATAAATAAATAAAATAAAAATTGAGAAAATGAGTCAGATAAGAACTGGACAGAATGCGCATGCGTGTACAATAGTGATGGGTCGTCAACGTATTTACCGTCGACGAAACGAGACCGTCCACGTCCGTCCATCGACGAGACGATCAACTAGTTGAATTCGTCAACTAGTTGACGCGTCAACTTCGTTACGCGGACGTCGCGGACGTTCTATATAAACATCGGGACGATAATCAACTGTCTACGGTTCGACGCGATGCTGCTCGACGGCTCAACCGTTGGCTATTTTTATTACGTTAATTTTTAAAATTTAAAGAAGTTCGAAGGAATATAGTTTCGGGGAAAGTAAAACCGCTACGTGTGCTTATATGTAAAAAGAAATATTTTATTATTTATTTGTTTACGCAAATTATAGGCTTTTACATATTGTTTTATATACTTCTTTCTATATATAATAAAGAAAGAAGTAGGTATACACAACAATATCAGGTGTAAGCAGTAAAATATTAGTTCAATAAAAAATAAAATAATTAAACAGAATTGTTTTATTTTATACAGCGCAAAATTGGGAATTCACCGAAAAATCGCACGTGCACATCGCACAAATCAAGTAAAAAATAATAGATAATAGCTTATTAAGCCTATCTCACCGTATGCATGCATTCAAATTTCAAGTCTCTGTTATAGTTCGTGTACACAGATCTGCACTCTATGGTCGTGTACTTTAGAGTTGAAATAAAATTACCCGTCGAGCCGTCTATCACGTCTATGGCGTCTACAAGTCGACAGCGAGAGATGAGAGAGAAATAAACGGAGACGTTTTGTCTTGCTCTCGCTCGTTGCTTCGCACTATGTTGAATTTCGAATCGTGCACCGTCCACGGCGTCCACCGTCCACCGTCTACGAATTCAACTAGTCCATGCGATAAACGTAAACCGTCGACGCGTCGACGCAACGTCAACGGTTGATTTCAACTAGTCCGTCCATTCAACGCCCATCCCTAGTGTACAACATAAACCAAAATTGCTATAAATAGATTAACGGCTCCATTAACGATCGAAAAATCTAAAATATATATTAAATACAGTACCCACGTATCTGATTTCATAGATCCAACGTACATTATGAATTTGATCACAATTGTATTATGCAAAGCACATTAGCAAAGAGAGAAGAAACGACAATTACTGCACCCAGAGCGTACGCAATACTTACAACAGCATTTTCAAAAACTAAATGACGTTATTTATAAGAATTGCTTTTGGTCAAATATCAAATATATTGCCTTAAATTGGTGAGTCGCGACATGATACAAAAAATTACGTCGCATGTTGCACACCTTTCGTTGCATCTTAAAATGTCGGCTTAAATGAACGGCTTCGAACTGGTCGAACATCTTTCCTAAATCCCACCATTTCCGAGAAGTGATTGACTGGGCAGCCCGGCCCTTAATAACTATCGCTAATGCGTCTTCTCCACCATCGCGGAAGGGTATAAAAGCCGCGCGCTGGTTCTATTGGGCAGGTTAATCTGTTCCGAAAAGCTTCCAGAAGTCCTTGCTTTCTTAGGAGATATCTGGGATGCATTCCGGTGAGCCTAGCGAATCTTCTACTGCTGGACCGCATCGGTACCAAATAGTGATGGGTCCGCTCTGTACTCACTACTACAATGTAGTACTACACTACATTGAAGTGCACACTTCGCACGTTTTGAAGTGTAGTGCACACTACAAACTACAAATACCAAAGTTATTGAAAGTATAAACTTCAAATGATACACTTCATTTCAAAGCGAACACTACAAAGTACATACACTTATCAAACAAAGTTATTGAAAGTATGAGAAACATACTTTAAATAGTTCATTTTTTACGTGAAATTTTTGGGAAGTTGATGTAAATATATGAAGAAATCTCTGGAAACTGTAACAACCCCCCCCCCATGGAGAAAACATCGTCATTTATCTTAAATATTTTCCTCGTTGATCTTTTTTTTTTATTAGCTCGCCAAATTTTTATTTGGGAAAAAAATATTAACTCACCATTACTACATTACTTCATTTCATTACTTCACTTCATTAATACTACAATTACTTCATTACATTACTTCACTTCATTAATACTACAATTACTTCATTACTTCACTTCATTTACTTCACTTCATTTCGTAATACTACAATTACTTCACTTCAAGTAGTTTTTACTACAATTGTAGTGTACACTTTGTAGTCTTCAAACTGGTGAATGTGTGTGTATTGTAGTCTTCATTTTGAAATGTAGTTTTTCCCTTCGCTAGTACCAAACCAAGCTTGTGTGAAATTTGAGCTGTATTGAGTCACACCGTGTGTTAAAGCTCCGAAACAACAGCTTCTGCAGAGCCATCTCCGAGAAATCTCTCCGCCTGAGACTTCACCTCTACATGAGAGAGTACGGGCTTTACCCAACCTAGTTCCTCCAGGGTATGCTTGGCTACAATAGTCTAGAGACTAGAAGGAATGTGTATTTGATTACACATTTTTATCGATTGTTGCGCGGCATGATCGATAATCCTGAAATTATGCAGAGCATTGGTTTGTATGTTCCTGATAATTACATTAGACATCGTCAGCATAGATTGTTTCACATTCCAATATACAGGACCAACCTGCCGATGGTTATGCCTGTTATGCGGAAGAGCCACAGCTATGCTGAAGAAAATCGCTTTGGGTATTGATATATTCCATGTGTCTGAGGGGGTTTTCCGAAGCGGGATTCTCCTACACCTTTGACCATTTTATGTTATTTTTAATTTATTAAATATTTTTCTTTTGATATATACTTCCATAATATGTATGCCTTGACCACTTAGTTTGTAATGTATATATTATTAAATAAATTGATTGAATTGAAATGAATTGAAATTCATCGTCTTAGCCGTAGGTCGCGTCTTAGCTAAGTCCTAGTATATATTTATAATATCTTCTTTGCGTTCCACGGAGAGACGGCCTTAGCAATATGCGTTGAGCGACCGGTTCGGGTTTGCTGGCCCGGTGTTCAAGCCCCATCTCCGGCCGTTTAATTTCGTTTTTTTAGCCGTGAATTTGAACGAAATTACGGACGTTACACGAAGTTACGGGGATAGACAGATGGACGGACGAACGGACAGACAATACAATTATTGTTTGATCTGATTCCCGGGTAACGCTGGGCACGCGATTCCAGAAACTACACATGTACCACAAAAATGGTTTGTATGAGATCATGTTAAGTTTTTGAACAAATTTCAGCCAAAGTATATTGTGTTTAACAACTTGCGTAATATATTTCCCAAGTCTTGACGGTTTCCGTGCCTTGGCGCGATAAACCTTATGATACATAATATAATAGTTTAGCAGCCATTAATCTCCCTTAATCAGCGGTAAAGGAAGTAATATGCATTTTCAGACATTTTTTTAGGGATCCATAAACAAGATAAAATGTTAATTGCAAGAATAATATATTACTTTGTGATGTAGAAAAGTTCGTCTGAGAATGAAGTGCCTTTGTGTAAAACAAATGCTGAAATGTAAATCATGTTTAGGTTAAGCTAATTTTTGTAAAAATCATAATATCACTGTGTGACGTTTGCGTCTTTGTAGAGGGTGTATTTTGGGGTGGAGTTTTTTTTTGAAGAAGTTTAAATCGAAAGTTTAAAAGAGAGGCTTTAAGAAAAGTTCTAAAAGCGGTTTTACTTTAAGTTCATTTATTAAAAGTCTAATATATTATTTGAGATCTGCTTTTGCAAGCTCAAAGCTATGTTTAAAATTTATTTACGTGATTGAATTAAGTTTACGTTTAGTCTAACATATAATTTGGCCAGTAATTGTCTAGTGATAGTAATTTAGGACTCCTCGATGTGACGCGGTTACCCGGTACTTTTGGTAGCGTAGCAGAAGAAATGCCATTGTATTCATACGAGGCGAAACTAACCTAACATTATTAACGCGCAACATGAGCCGGACTCAAAACGACGATCGATTGAACAGACTAACAAAATCGCCTTTCATGGCGGCGCATTAGTCACTTCCTCGCATCCGGTAGCGGCGTCGCGAACATAAATATGTCTACGTAGATTTTTCGCCTAGAACGAAGCCGCCTGGTTACCGAGGTCTCATATTAGCACCTGTGGACGGATTCCACGGTTGAGCGCGGGGTCACGATTACGATGGAATATTCAGATAGATAAATACCACTTGCGAAATACAGCCTAGGGCGCTATGAGTATAACTTGGTATCCACATAATACAACCGACGGTACATAATAGGAACTTAGTGCTGATATTGCGCAACAACACGCAATATTTAATTTTATTGCGTAAATTATTCTTTTTTTTAATGCAATAGTATACTGGATCTGCCGGTCATCCAGATTAGATAAATCACGGTCGATTAATACACGGTTATACTTATTAAACACACACGCAATACTCAAAATGCAAATTAACGTGATCACGTGAACAGACCGCGATCTGCCCGCAATAATGGAAAATGTTGTAGAAAACATTTCAAATATCTAATATTGAATGAATAAAACAATGCCATATGAATAAGTATCGCGATTACGGATGGCCGAAGGTTAACCACCCCTGAACACACCGCGAACTGCCCACAATAGTGAAAAATGTTCTAGAAAACATTTCAAATATCTAATATTGAATGAATTAAACAATGTCATATGAAAACTATCACGGCTACGGAAGACCGAAGGTTGATCTGATCTAACCGTAAACGACCCACAATAATGGAATATGTTGTAAAAAAAACATTTCAAATATCTAATATTGAATGAATAAAAACAATGTCATATGAATAACTATCGCAATTAAGGAATATATACAATTCGAAACACGTCTTTATAAGAACTTGATAGGAACAAATCGTGTTTTCAACGATTGCCTAATGATACGCAATACAAACATGTAACGAGTTCAAATAAACCACACATTCATGTTTTAATAAAATAAATATAAAATCCAGATGCATTTTTAAAATATATTGTTAGTAGGAAACTTCTCGCACGATTTGAATTTATATCACTCTGACAATCGAGATATTAAAACCACATAAATGAATTATCCCCAAAATAATACAGATCATATAGAAATCCGTGTATTCAATCGCCAGTATAGATAACAAAGCATTCTTTTGCATAAGGATACATCCGCCCTGAAGAATCTCTCGTACATTCCGAACCTCGCGACATTGAATATACATAATTATTCTGAATTTTAAATCCCACAAACAAACACGAAACACCCTTCGTCAGTAAAGTATTCCATTTTAAAGCCTTTATATCTTTGGTAATATATGAATATCAAATTTAAATGATTTTTCATATGAACAGCGACAGAATTATATATTTCATAAGCGTTATGCAATAATTTGAATAACTATCACAGTCGCCATATTACGATTTCTTGTATATTGAATCTGAAGCGCGTATAGTAATAATTATCCCTAGGCCCAAAATACGTAACAAAACAATCCACAACATGTATCTATAATTGTTACGATCCAGAAAGTTCTAAATTGAATACACGAAAAAGGCAATAGAAATAAATAATATTGAAAATGCTTAGCTGTATCGTCGAGTGTTGCTGCCTCTGTGACTCACTGATGGTATTTCGGTCCTCTCTCCACAAGAGCCTCCGGCCAACGTTGATGCTGAAGAAAGAAGGGGCAGATCCTCGAATTTGTATGGCTTATATAGTCTATATTTCTCGCCATTTTTGACTCCAACCGACGTGTAAAGGTAAAGTCTAACTCAGAAAGCCTCTGATTCGCCGAATTCGTTCCGCGGATCCACGTTCCTGATTGGCTCGCTTCATCAGAATCATATAACATAAAGCCCGCTTTACACGCCCGCGTGCAGAAATAATAAAGCTCGCCCGCACCTACTTAATCCCACGGTGTAGTCTTATTTAATTATAGAGTATTTAACGGTTTGTGAAGCTTCTCTTTACTATAAACTTTAGCAGATAGATATTTTCGTATAATTTTTCAGCAATGTCTATTTGAATAGGCCAATATCGTTACAGCTTCCCCCTGGGGCGGCGCGGTACGATCGCATGAGCAGGAACGCGTCGCCACAAACATAGGTAGCTATTGTAAGACGTATTAGCTAAATTGACTGAGTCCTACGCGCAGGCATGTTAGAAAGTTAATAAGAAACCAAAGATCCGTATCTACATCATTTAAACAGCAAGTAAGGCTCAAATACCCACAATTAATCGAAAGTAGCTAGAACGTCTCATACGATCGCGCCCGTTATTCAACTAGATCTTGAAATCTTCAACATTGTATAAGCAATCCTGCTTATAGCTATGCTTCCCCCGTTCTGAAAGAATTTGATTTCATGTTAGAATTTCACTCCCACGCAAGCGTTCATCAACAAGGTATACCATTGTACACCCTTCCCCCATCTAAAATCGGTCCGTTTTATCCACACTTCCTCTCTCAAAACGCGTTCGCCGCAAGTTATTAAAATAGCACGCCTTACTACAATAATCTACTCCCCGTAATAAAGAAGTAGTTTAGCAATCCCGACGATCCCAAACGCACGTGTTCACGCAGTGATGAAGACGCCTTGTTCCCAACTACAACTGTTTTTTTTTTTTTTCTCTAAAGTGCTCGGTTAACATAAATATGAGAAATCGAAAGAAAAGGTGACCGCATCTATTTTATTCAACTGATTGGGAAGATCCGAATTCCCATTATCAATCGAACGTCCCATCGTTGTGCCTGTCAATCACTCGACCCCATTCCGCTTTCAACAGATCAAAAGAGACACCACTTCCCCCGCTCCGTCACTCCTCGTTTCCCTTTATAGATGGTACATCCCTAGTGCTCACCAGCTCGTTACATTGTAGCACTTCCCCCGGCGCATACTTCCCCTAACACCTTCTGACTAGCACCAATACCCGAATATACACGACGACAAGGACACTATACAAACAAATTCGAACGCGAACCGCGATAAGTTTTTAAAATTCCAGAATTGTGTTAAACTATGATTTTGATGTTCATCTTATTCGGGTGAGCCAAACAACCGGATTCCTAGTATATAGAACCACACATTGATCTCAATATCCCCTTGTACACGGGTACTTAAAATGATGATGATGCTTCGCTATTACCCCCTTCCCCAAAGCTATATGTGGCACGCATCCAAAATCTTCCAAAGATTAGTTTGTAAAATCGTATCCCCCTATAATAACTGCAGATCGCGTATCAACAAAAGGTATATTCCTATTATGATTGTTCTCAACTAACTACACGACTAACTCTCAAGGAGATATCTAAAGACGATGCACATCCATTAAAGAAGCGCGCCACGTACCTACTTGTTGAAAAAGTAATCGACAATTTGAATCTACATTACACTATTGTTCCCATAGTGAACACGCACCCGCATCTCCCCTCTCTGTTGATAAAATACTAAAACTGCTGGCACTACACTTGTACGAACCTAACACCCTTCCCCCTGTCTATAAGACTCTATTCCCATAACCAACCGAACATCCGCTATCCGCCAGAAAATATGTAAGTCCAAAGCTAGCTCACATAACCGTCCTGCAGATATAACGCTTCGCCTTTCACCGCGTCGACAGGATTATCCGAATTCCGATTATTTGCAAAATAATTCAATGTACTCGACCCGATACGTAAGCGTTGAAGAAGCGGTTCTTATATCAAGTACATCGCGATATTATCAACCTCAATAGACATATATATCATAACCTTACTCCAGGTCTAAACCTTTTACAGCCCTCTCTAAACGTCCTGCTTATAATTCTTATGCAGTCACTAATCTAGGAATTGTAAAAGACGCTCGATGATACCGTTTCGAAAGCACGGGCTAATGTTACTACCCCCTAAAGAAACAAAGATTTTTCGCGAGGCAAAAGAAAACGAAGAAGGGTGACAAATACATACATACAAACACACACGCATGTACATGTGTACATGCATACATGCGGTTACAACTTCACATCATGCATGCATCGAATATAAGTCCGTAATATACATCATGAAATAGCCAAGATTGTAAGTTGTAGACCGTAAATCGTAAATCGTAAAACGTAAAACGTAAATCGTAAATCGTAAATCGTAATTTTAAATTGAAGTTCAGCCGAAGTTGAGCCGAAGCCGAAGCTGAAATTGAAAATGATCAAACATGCCAAAGATAGGTATAACGAAGGAGAATGAAGTGATTCAAATCATAACCGCCTGTAAAACTAGAGGCGACGAAGGAGCCGGAACCGATCTCTCTATACCGTGTCAAACATTATTTGGAACTAGTTCTAAACCGGAAAGGAATCCAACTTTCGAAATGTAACATGTCCAAAAAAAGATTTTATCTGTCCCGAACTACAACCGCATATTCCTACTATGATTGCAACCCGTGACAAAATGAACTCTAGTACCCCACCTGTGTTATGAACCTTATGCATACGCGCAGTACATTTCCTATTATATAGAATCAACCTATTGTCTCCAATATTCTACGTATACTGTAATGACTGCCACACTTAATTGTTGGTGTCATATGATGAAGAAGAGGAAGAAGTAGCTGCAAAGTAGTGGATGACAACAGAAGAAGAAGAAAATGAATTCATTGAAAGGCATAAGATAAGGAAAAAAGTCACAACCGAGTGTAGTAGTAGATAAGAACGAAGAAGAAGAAGCCGAAAGATATAAAATTAGAAGAAGACGTGAATGCAGCAGTAGGTAAAGAACAAAAGAAGACGAAAAAGACGTAGAAAACAATCGAAAATTATACGATAAACGGAAGAAGACGACATGAATGTAGTTATAGGAAAAGAAGAAGAAGAAGAAGAAGAAGATGAAGAGAAGATGAAGAAAACCAGTTGATAAGTATAAGATAAACGGATGAAGACGAAATGAATGTAGTTATAGGAAAAGAAGAAGAAGAAGAAGAAGAAGAAGAAGCAATCGAAAGATATACCATAAGACGAAGAAGCAGTTGCAACGCATTGTAATAATTGCTATTTATAGAAGAGAAGGCGTTTGAAAAGTAAAGCATAAACGGTATGTATTCAAAGAAGAAGAAGACTAGAGTGAACATAACCAATTAAAACCCTTTGTATCGAAGAAGAAGAAGACGCTGTTGAAGTCAATATAAATAAATGGGGAAAGAAAATATGTATATAACCGTTAGCATATACGAACAAGAAGAAGACGAAGAAGAAGAAGAGGAAGAAAAGGGTAGGAACAACCTCTTCGATAATTGTAGAACGTAAAAGTATATATAACTATTATCCGCCTCAATTAACTTTCCCGCTAACCCTCAAGTATGGTATCTAAAGATGACACGTGTTTGTAGAAGAAGTGGATCCAGATGTCGAGATAAGTTTCCCACAACCATTCCTTACTAACCTGTCTTCCCCCCAGTTTGTTAAGCGTTTGCCAAATAATCAAGCGCGAATCCTCCGTATAGTGTAGTCATCACCAACACTGATATCCACATAAGATGTATGTGTGTAACTGAATCAAGAGTTCCCGACATATAATTCGACTTGCTATACGACTGGAATCTATTCAAAATCCAAACGACTAATCTTCCTACCCTAATCTAAAAGTAATGGTCACGACGACGCATGTAGGTGAATGAAGCCAATGATGATGCTATTACTATATAAAAAGGTTTTTTTTTTTTCAAAGTCCTCCTGGAAAAATTTATTTCCAAAAGAAACTCAAATAATTATTTCGTGCAAAAATGAGAGTCTGTGTTCATATTACGAACAAGTTTATTAATCTTGCATACTTAGCGTCCATAGATCAATAAGTATAAACAAATAAATCAATTTACGTAACTAGAACCGTATATAAATGTGTATTAAGAACATATTTAGATAATTAAAATAATTAAGAACCATAATAAATCAATGAAGGAAATTATTATTTTTCAATTAATTCAGCAACATTGTAGATTGACATTTTATCTTTTAGCGACAATTGTAATATAACACCTTGACGATACAAAGTCACTCCCGAACTAAGTCAACAACGCCCTTGAAAACGCGCGGACCTGTGTGAGTCTCTGTACATATACTCCGGCCGACCCACTAACACACGTGTGCCGATGGTTACCGTCGACGCAGAACAAATGCGCAGTCCGATCGAATGCGTACAAAATCGAGTCACGTGATATCGTCGAGCGCAAAACGCTAAGGCAAAACATCGCACCATCGTATTTTCTTCAAACTAAACTCTAACCCAGCCCAGAAGGTTTGCGAATCTTCCAACAGGTGGCACTGTTCCAGTGACCCAGTGTTAAAACCTGTTTATTATATAACACATAAAAGTTCGTTGCCCTTTCTTATGTAACTCCCAAGAGCAATGACCGCATGATTTATAATTAGGTCATAATTTCAAGTTCAACCAAGCAGATGTTTTTACAAGGACGATGAAAGTACTATTTTAGCGAATAAAAGAATTAGTTTAAGATATTTATTACGTGTCTTTCGCGCGCGTATTTCATTTTAGATTATCGGCTTGGTCGTAAAGTGTTCAAGCATATCGTTATTCGAGATAACGGTTAACATTAATGTTTAACATATAATTTTTTTTTTTTTTTTTTTTTGTTTTCGCGCAGACATTTTAATTGCTTCCTAAGGCTCGTGTGAAGGTACGCCTATACGTAAAATGTTCAAGCGAATCTAAAATAAAGGTTATGTCACCGAAATTTTTTT